>JAKSZT010054174.1:122611-148623 GCA_026826555.1 Tolypeutes matacus | reverse complement strand
TTAGACTCAAATAATTCCTCCCTGCACATGGTTCACCAGTCCCTTCTATTCAAACCTATATGCGATGCTGGAGTTTTTAGGTATACTTCCAGAGACTGGAGCCTCCCACCTACCTATGTGCCAGGTGTGCATGAAATCTAGGTGGAGCTGCAACTCCTACCCTACAGCTCAATGGCCTCATCCAAGTCACCTGGTGAGGAGACAATGATGGGCTATGGCCATCCCAGGGAATGGAGAGGGCCTGCATCTGCAGGCAGGATCATCCCACTCACCATATCCATGGGATATAAGCCCTCTCTCACTTGGAGTTGGAGTGGACATCACCATCCCAGTCGCCTCTGGATTGGGGGAAGAACTATGGACTAGAGTGGACTTGATGGTATTCTCTTGTTCACATTTGGTGATTCTAGCAATGCAAAAAATTATAACAATGAGGTGGAGCCAGTGGCCACTTGACACTTTTGGGGTAGGGAGGGGATGAGCAGTTGAAATACAGGGGCTTCTTTGGGAGTTGGAGGTTGTCCTGAGTACTGTTGTGGCAACGGATGTAGGCCATTTTAAATCAGCACACACCACTCAGAACTGAGTGGGAGAGAGTGTGTTCTACAGTGTGAACTGTGGTCTATGGTTGGTGGCAAGGCTCCAGGATGTGTAAGTTCATTGAGGGTGGTGGGCCACACTGTGGGAGATGTTTGTGTGGGATGTGGTGGGAGGTGTGGGAGATGGGCAACATGGGAATCCCAGTGGGTTCCGTGTAATATTTTGGGTAATCTAAGCACCTCTTAAAATATATGTGTATATATATATAACATTTTTTGTATACAAATACACATATCTGCATATATATGTATATATCATTTTGCAAATTTTTGTATGTATTGTGAGAATTTTGATTTTTACCCATAATAAAAAAAAAATGATTTGCTAGGTGGCCTTGAGCAAGTTAGTTTCTTTGCCTGGTGTCTTAGTTAGCCAAAGGGGTGCTGATGCAAAACATCAGAAATCTGTTGTCTTATACAAATGGTATTTATTGGGGGTAGAAGCTTACGATTACCAGGCCATAAAGCATAAGTTTCTTCTCTTACCAAAGTCTGTTGCTATGTTTTGGAGCCAAATGGCTGCTGACATTTGCAAGGGTTCAGGCTTCCTCTTCTTTGCAAGGCTTTGTTGTCCCAGCTTCTTCCAATATCAACTGTAGTCTGGGGTAAGTCTCATCTCTCTCTCTGGGGGCTCATTTTTCTCCAGGCTCAGCTGCTATGCTATCTCCACAAGGCTAGCTTTAAACTATCAGGTAAATGGCTCATCTCTCTTCCCAGGACCTCTGCCATGTCTAATGGAGCCTTCTCTTTCATCACTGTGTGAGGGTTAAGACTCAGGCAATGGTTGTGTAAGGGTTGTGTCTGAGGGGTAAGACTTGGGCAGCAGCCCAACTCTTGGATCAGCTATTAGGTCACAGAGCCCTTTGTCTCAGCACACATACTCCCTGGGCACAGCAGAAATGATTCTGAAGAGTTGCATTTTGTGTTCCTTCTGTGTAACATTTAAGTGATAAGAATAATGTATGAATAACCCTGCAAATAAGGAACAGCCATGGTTGCTTGCCTGTCTGTCTGGAGCAGACTTCTGCTGTGTTGGTATGAGCAAACTTCCCCTATGCCTAAATTTTCCTTCCATCTACCTCCCTCACGAGCTTCTGAGGTGGACACAGTGCACAAATGGTGTAGTCGTCAGGATTTGACATGTTCTCCCACTGCACCCCAGATGAGGAAGTAGGGAGTATGGACCCTGGGTGGTCCCCACTGTGTGTGTGGGTTGGGATAGCTGAGTGGTTATCTCAGTGGTGTCCAGATGTGACACCCACTAATGACCCCACAGCACTGCTAAGTGTCCTGCAGCAGACTGAGTTGGCAATAGGAGAAATGAAGCCCCACGCTGCTGCTGTGTGGGTGGGATGGGTTCCTGACTTTGTTACAAGATACCACTCAAGAAACATTCAAACAAGAGAGGGAAATTCACCAGTTGTATAAGCAACTTCAGTAGTCGCATGTGCAGCTGGAGTGACAAGACATGTCAGTTCGTAGTAGTTCAGATGAGGAAGAAGAAGTGAGACCTATCTGATGAGCTCAGAAGATGAAACAGACCAAGACATGGGGCAAGGTGAGGCCCCTGTGGGGAAGCCCTATGTAGTCCAGCACACAGTGTACCATCCCAATATGCAGGCAGAACTGGTTGAATTAAGACAGCAGTTTTGGCAGAAGCTAGGAGAGTCCATAGCTGTGTGGCTGCTGTGGCTCTGAGATGCAGGAATAGATGGCATTTTGTGCTCCGGAACTGAGAAAGAAAGTTAGCATCACTTACTGGCCATCCTCTGCTGTGCCAACATCTCTTAAGTGCATGGTGGCATGCTGGGGGAAACCCGAATCACACATTGATGGAGTGGCTACAGACAGCTGTTTGTATGGTCTTGAATGTTGTGGGGGAGTTGCCAGACTCAGTGAGTCAGTGGACTACATACGCTGACCTCATACAGATAGTCTGGGAAATGGGCATGCACAGTGCTGTCTTTGACCCTAATATTGAAGAACCTGATGACAAGAAGTTCACGAATCAAATAAGAAACCTGTTCATGCAACATGCTACTGCCCCCTTGAGGGAACAGCTATGATGGCTAGTCTTGGTGAGGCCAAGAGCCAACAGACCAAATTTCGTCCAGTGGCAACAGGGAGAAATACACCCCTGTTCTGTTGCCTGAACCCCGCAGGACAGTGACCATAAAACAGTACCGTTTCCCAGGAGGGCATGAAGAAATATCAGCAACTATTAAAAAACTGGTCAAGATACATATCCTCCGTGAGTCACAGAGCCTGTTTAATGCTCTGGTGTGGCCTGTCCATAAGCCCGATGGAATGTGCCATATGACTGTTGAATCTGAGAGCTGAACAAAGTGGTTCCTCCTTTACATGGAGCTGTGCCTTCTATTCTTGACTTAAGGATACTTTGACTTTGACACTGGGAACTTATCATTTTGTTTTGGACTTGGCAAATGCCTTTTTCTCCATTGTCATTGCTGATGAAGCACAGGATCAGTTTGCCTTCACATGGGAAGGACAACAGTGGATTTTAACTGTATTGCCCATAGGCTATGTTCACAGCCCCACCATTTGTCATGGTTTAGTGGCTTAAGATCTGGAAAAGTGGCAACATGTTGATACCATTCAGGTGTATCATTACATTGATGATGTAATGCTCACTTCTGATTCTTTTGCAGATATGGAACCCACCCTGGTTGCCTACCTCAAAAGTCAAGGATAGGTGATAAATAGGGACAAGTGGCAAGCATCTTGGTTGTCTGTCAAATTATTGGGTATTGTATGGTCAGGTAAGACAAAAGTAATTCCTGAAACAGTAATTGATAAGATTCAAGTTTTCCCACACCCCACAGCTATGAAACAGCTGCAGACATTTTTGGGTCTCCTAGGCTACTGGTGAGTGTTCATTCCCCAATTGATGCAGGTTCTAAAGCTCTATACAAGTTAACAAAGAAAGGAGGTGGATGAGATTGGACTGACAAGGCCAAGCAGGCCTTTGTACAAGCTAAATAAGCTGTTAAACAAGCCCAAACTTTCTTAGTGACTGACCCTAGCCACTGAATTATATGTACACATTACAGATGAAGGCTATGGTTGGGGATTATGGCAATGGACTGAGTGGTTGTGACAACCAGTAGGATTTTGGAGTCAGCTATGGAGACAAGCAGAGAAGTGCGATAGTCTCATAGAGAAGCAATTGGCAGCCGTGTGCACAGCCACACAGAGTACTGAAACCATAACCGGGAAAGCCCTGGTAAAAATATTTACCACCTACCCTATAAAGGGATGGGTGCAGAATTGGATCACCCAGCCATGAAGTGGCATGGCCCAGATGGCAGCAGTGGCTAAGTGGGGGGCCTATTTGGAACAGAGAAGCACATTTGCTTCCAGGCCACTGAGTAATGAGTTGCAACAAGTTTTAGGTCCCTTGACATATGCTGGGACACTGGACCCAGAGACACCCCTGCAAGTCCCCATGAAGGAAGTTTCCCCATACAAAGCTGGAGTAGGTACCATGCCAGAGCAGGCATGTTATACTGATGGAACCAGCTGAGGACAGATGGCTCAATAGACTGCCATAGCAGTGTGCCCTCTAACCAATACTCTTTGGTATGAATTAGGTTTTGTCAAAGCAGCCAATGGTCTGAATTGAGGGCTGTGTGGCTCATAGTGGACCATAAAGCCATCCCCTTAGTGATATGTATTGACAGTTGGGCAGTATTTAAAGGTCTTACCCTGTGGCTGCTGGAATGGAAGTACATGGATTGCTTAGTAGCCCATCGGCCCCTGTGGGGACTTCCATGTGGAAAGACCTCTGGGGATGGGGGCAGTCTAAAGAAGTGACAGTGTACCATGTAGCTACTCACTGCCCCCTTTTGCATCCAGGCAATGATGAAACAAATCAGTTGACTAAGCTTACCCTGCAAGTAAGCAGTGTTCAGGATTCAGCCATGTGGCTGCACTGGAAACTCCTACATGCTGGAGTCCATGCAATGATGAAGGCTGCATGCCTTTGGGGTTTAGCTGTGGACACAGAGGCCGCTTAGACAGTGTGCCATGCATGCCCCCAATGTTCACTGTTACATCAGAGGCCACTGCCCAGGACTATGGGTCAAATTGAGCAAGGCCATATCCCACTCACGAAATGGCAGATAGATTTTATCGGGCCATTACCTTTGAGTAGGCAGTGCTGATTTGCTCTTACAGCCATTAATAGGGCCACAGGTCTTCTTTATGTGTATCCTGCACCCCAAGCAACCCAAGCTGTGACCGTGCGAGTGTCACAACAACTGTGTGCCATGTATGGCCAGCTATTGACTATAGAAAGTGACAGAGGGTCCCATTTCAGTGGGCCAATAGTGCAGCAATAGGCCCTCCAACAGGGCATACAATGGGTATATCATGTGCTCTACCATCCTTTAGCAGCTGGCATGATTGAATGTTATAATGGCCTTCCTAAAATGGGCCTGCGGGCAACTGCCCAAGGAATTCCAACCTTGCAGGGGTGGTGTGATTGCCTTTGGTTGGTAGTACAATGTTTGAATGAACGACCCTGGCAGGGAGGAGTGGCACCAATAGAAGCCCTGTGGCAGCTTGCAGCTGCTCCCATTCAATTACAGGTCACTATGAGGGATCCATTGTTAAAACTGCAAATGCGAGGAGGGCAAGTACTTCTGCCAGCACCGTCCATAATTCATGGAGGAGAAACAGTCTCTGTGTCATGGTCCTGGATTTTAAAGGCTCCATGTTTGATGGGTAGCTTTGGTAGCACCCTGGGGAGACAGGGCACAGCATCAATTAAGAGTATCCAACTGGATTACTGATGTATGGCCACTGAGGTTTACAGTGACCACACCTGCCACCACAGCCACCATACTGAAAGGTGTATTCATTCTGGTATTATGGCCCAACCTGCGTTCTCCCATCCTGTTACAGGTTGAAGAAAATGCCTCACCTGCTGTGCTGGAAGGCCCAAGAGTATGGTATACTCACCCTGGGCACACACCACAAAGTGGCACTTTGCTGTCTAAGGATGACCAGCTTAGATGTGTCCTATTAGATGGGCATGATCTGCCTCTCCTAGTTACACTTACACATTTATCTTACCGCCCCTAGACGTTCTGCCAACAGCTTGCTGGCTTGGGCCCACACCTATGCTCAAGTGTGCAATGTGTCCCACTGCTGGGTGTACACTGAACTGCTGGCCAGTTCAGCTGATGGTTTGACCTGGAGTATTGCCCCCATAACATAGGACAATTGGAGGTGGTTAGAGACGGCCGACAGAAACACATTAGAATGGGAAGTGGTTCAGCGGCATGTTGAGAAACTTCTCCACTGGGACATGGATTCGTGTCCTCTGTGGTTTGACTATGTCCTGTATAATGGATGGGGCTGGCTCCCTGTTGAACATGTTGAACTGCAGAGCATTGCCCCAAAGTGTATAGAACAAAAGGGGGAATCCAAAAAAACTAGCAGAAGAGGTACCTCTGAATTTGTGCAACACTACCCAACTAGTGGTGGGTGGTTCCTGCTGGTGGAATGGCCAGCCGTATGTCAGAACCAAATCAACTGAAAGGGTGCTGGCTGGGTAATTGTGGGTCTGTGGGCCCCATGGGTGGCCATACCTCCTAGCCAATTGGAGTGGGTGTTGTACTTGTGGATGCCCCTTCATTCCAGGTCGCATTGTTTCCACTCTAAATCAGAAACCCCAAAATTGGGAAACAGAATATCATAGAAGGCACAGGACCAAATGGGCACACTGGTGGTTTTACCCATTAGCTATTTTCCTTCCTGGAGGAGGGACCATCAAAGTTGAATTAGATGTAGAAGCCTTAGCACATCACAGTGCCCAAACACTGAATGCTTCAGAATAAGCAATTACCCAGTTAACAGAAGAAACTGATCAAATCTGCCATGTTGTGTTACAAAACTGCATGGCCCTAGATTTCCTTACTGTAGCACAAGGGGGCACATATGCATTAATACATACTGAATGTTGCATATATATTCCTGATAACAAAAAATCCATTCAAGGAGCCCTGCAAGAAATGAACCATGAAATACAAAATATCCAGAAATCACAGGTAGACCCTGTTCAAGACTGGTGGGAGGCCCTATGTACTTGGAAATGGGCTCTTGGGGGAAGCCTAATAGGCTTAGGGTGCATACTTTTATGTTATTGCTGTCTATATTGCTGCTGTGGTGTTTGGTTGCAATGTACCCCCACAGCTGCTAAGGCCATTGCCCTTGGGGGTGGAGTGTGTGAGTATTAAGACTTGGGCAGTGGCTGGGTAAGGGTTAAGTGTGTGAGGGGTAAGACTTGGGCAGCAGCCCAACTGCTGGATAAGCTATTAGCTCACAGAGTCCTTTGTTTCAGCACACATACTCCCTGGGCACAGCAGAAATGATTCTGAAGAGTTGCATTTTGTGTTCCTTCTGTGTAACATTTGAGTGATAACAGTGACATATGAATAACCTTGAAAATAAAGAATGGCCATGCTTGCTTGCTTGTTTGTCTGGAGCAGACTTCAGCTGTGTTGGTATGAGCAAACTTCCCTCACTGCCTAAGTTTTTCTTCTGCTTACCTCCCTCACGAGCTCCCGAGGTGGACACAGTACACACTCACATATCTGCTTCTCAGTGTATTTACTTCCCAGGGCTCCAGCACTACAACTCCAACCTCCCTTCTCTAAGGTGCAGTTTTCTTTGTGAACTCCCCACCCACCATTTTCATTTTACATAACTAGAATTTTGGAACTTAAACAACATTTGGTATTTCCTGGTTGAATCCTTCCATGTATTTAGAAGAAATTGAGGTCTAGAAACTAAAGTGGCTTTTCCAAAGTAAATGAGTTCATGGAAAGAAAGGATTAGAACTCATATTTCTGGATATCTCTTTAAGAATTGTTTTCAATAGAGCCTGCTATATTTCAGCTCAGAAGAATACTGTTCTTAGTACTATCAATACTAGGACAAGAAATTATGGCCTAATATTTGAGCCCTTGTATCACCATGCTGCTCAATTCACATTTAAAGGTGAGGATTTCCTTAATTCCTTTGATAGGACTATTCTGTGAAGTAGATGGATTTGTGCTTCCTGATTAGTGTAATAATGGTGGCTGCAATCCCATTTTCCCTGCCCCAATATACAAAAGAGTAAAAATGTTTCCATTTAGCTCATCTAAAACCCGTATGAGTATATATGCCTTTATTCACATTCAAAAATAAACTATTGATCTTAAAAATATAAAGATTTTTTTCATGGTGAGTCATGTTTTTACAACTTTCAGAAAGCTTATGTAATGAAATTTTAAAGAGGAAAACTCATTATGATAAAAGACTGAGAGATCGGAATCCCCTTTTCATATTTCCAATTAAATAGAGCTAAAATAGACATGGGAATTTTTTTTTTACTTTATTTTGTACATTTAATAATTGAAAATATAAACAATTAAAAACTAAAAAGTAAACACAGATGAATAAATATATACATTTCTCAATTAAATGTAATGGATACATATAATTTTTTTTAGAATCAAACAATATGTTACACAATATATTTGGTTCATAGTAACGCATTCATGCAGTATTTGTCCTTTTGTGTCTAGCTTGCTTCACTCAACATAATGTCCTCCAGCTTCATCCAAGACATGGGAATTTTTAACAGGAATTTTATCCTATCAGTGCAAATTTTATTTATGGTTAAGAATTTCAAGATGCCATAATTCTTTTAAGGATATGTTTTAGTTTATTAGGCTGGTCAAAGCAGATACCATGAAAGGGGTTGGCTTCAAATAATGGGAGTATATTAGCTTACAGTTTGAAGCCATAGAATGACTGAATCAAGACATCATCAAGGTGATCCTTTCCATAAGACTGGGCTGACAGCAATCCTTGGCTCCTCTGCCACCTGGCAGGAACATGGTGGTGTCTGCTGGGCTCTCCCTTCTCTTCTGTGTTTTTTTTTTTTTTAATTGTGGGTAAAAATCAAAATTTTCACAATACATACCAACATTTGCAAAATGATATATAAATATATATGCATATATGTGCATTTGCTTACAAAAATGCTATATATATATATATATTTTTTAAGAGGTGCTTAGATTACCCAAAATATTACACGGAACCCACTGGGATTCCCACGTTGCCCACCTCCCACACCTCCCACCACATCCCACACAAACATCTCCTACAAGTGTGGCCCACCACCCTCAATGGACTTACACATCCTGGGATTTGGAGGTTGTCCTGAGTACCGTTGTGGCAACGGAGATAGGCCATTTTAAATCAGCACACACCACTCAGAACTGTGTGGGATAAGAGTGTGGTCTCTTCTGTGTTTTGTTCATTTCTTTCTTGCTCCCCTTGTTTTCTCTCTGAATTTTATTCTCTTGTATAGGACTCCAGTAAGAGGATTAAGTCTTATCCTGAATGAGGTAAGTCACACCTTAACTGAAGTAGCCTCATCAAAAGATCTTACTTACAATGAGTTTGCACCCAGAAGGTTAGATTTAAGAACAATTTCCTGGGGTACATACAGCTTCAAACCACCATAAGATGCAAAGAAATTCTTTTTTAATTGATATAAACTATAGAGCTTACATATTCTCTCCCAGTAGTAGTGGATTTTATGGTTAAAATGGACATAATATGTAGTGGTTATTAATTTGGCTTTGGTGTAATATATACATGAGTTTTAATTCTGTTCTGCTACTTACTAGCTGTGTGACCTTGGACAAATTACTTAACTTCTCTAAGCAAAAATTTCCTCATCTGGCAAACAAGGTTTAAAACTAGTACCTATTTCACAGAGTTGCTATGAGAATTAAATGATATGATGATCCATTTAAAGCACTTAATGCAGTGTTTATACATAGAAATCAGTAAATAGGAACTGTTATTATGATAAGTGTTTTTTGCCTAAGTGACACACAAATAAAGCATTAATGTAAAAACAATAGAAAATCACCCACAACTAATTGGTAGTGCTGCAATTTATCTTTGTTGGATGGATAGAGTTTTATCATTAACTTGATAGCTACACTGTTTTTCACTCTATTTTTCACGTGGGACTGAATTTCATTATTTCCTTTTACCTCCAACAACTAAGAAATTTAAAATAAATTTTATATCTCACTGGGTGACTAATTTGCTTTATATATACAATTATAGTATCCCAAAGAAAACTTCTCATGTGATGCTTGAAGGTGTCAATTGGTGAGTTCTTTATGTCAAAAAGTTCTGTTTTATATTATGGCTAAATCTTCCGCTACTCATATTCCACCACTTTGCCCAGTTAAGCAATCAAATCCATATCAGAACATACTAAATTGTGATAACCTCTTTGGGACAACACAGAACAAATCCAATTTATGTTATACATACAAGACATTCACATATTTGGAGAGAGCTCTCATGTCCCACAGGAACTTTTTTTAAAAGAATAAATGTACCTCAAACATTAACCTTATGGCAATCTAATTTCATCATTATCATTGCCACTCTTTTCTCAATGCTCTCAAATTTCACTACATTCTTTTCTTTTTTATTTTATTTTATTTTTTTTATTGTGGGTAAAAATCAAATTTTTCACAATACATACCAATATTTGTCAAATGATATATAAATATATATATGCATATATGTGCATTTGCTTACATAAATGTTATTATATATATATATATTTTTTTTAAAGGTGCTTAGATTACCTAGATATTACACAGAAATTACAGGGATTCCCATGTTCCCTACCTCCCACACCTCCCACAATGTCCCACACCGACATCCTTCATCAATGCGGCACATCATCCATAAGGATATGCACATCCTAGGTGTGGGAGAGAGTGTGGTCTACGATGTGAACTGTGGTCTATGCTTGGTGGCAAGGCCCCAGGACGTGTACATTCTTTTCTTTGAAATATTTTTTTTTTATTTTTAAAGATATTTAGATTACATAAATGTTACACAAAAAATACATGGTTTCCCATATGCCTCACTCCCCACACCTCCCACACCTTCCCACATAAACAACATCCTCCATTGTTGTGGCACATTCATTGCCATTGATAAATGCATCCTGGGGCATTGCCACTAAGCATGGACCATAGTTCACATTGTTGTCTACACTCTCTCCCACACAGTTCTGCATGTTATGAGACAATATAAAATGACCTATATCAATCACTGCAAAGTCATTCAGTATGACTCCGAAGTCATGAAAACTCACTGTATAACAACTGTTTTTCCCTCTCCCTGCCCCCAGAGCCTCCAGTGGTCACTGCCTCTGCAACACTGTTGTATTTGTTACCATTACTAGAATCATAACATGTATATAGTAGAATACTAGTAAGTCCAATCTAGTCCATAGTTCATTCCCAAATCTTTAAGATTCTGGGATGGTGATGTCCAATCAAACTCTAATTGAGAGGTGGTTTCAATCACATACAGCCAATGGATGGGACTCTTGCTTGCAGTTGTAGGCCCTCTCGTTTCCTAGGTATGGTCATTGTAAATAATCACCTCCTTGTTAGTTGACCTGGGTGAATCCAAGGAACTTGAGAGTAGGTGTTGCAACTCCACTGAGGCTCCAGTCCCATGTGGCATACGGAAAGACCAAAGATTCTAGTCTCTTGGATGTACACCTACAAACTCCAGCACCAACTGTAGGTTTAAATAGAAGGGACAGATGAACCATGTGTAGGGAAGCCATAATTGAGTCCAACTCTGTCACTCTCAGGAGCACAAAATCCAAAGTAGGGCCCAGTGGCAAGGCAAAAAACTGCAGAGCTATCTGCCCTGACCATAGGACTGGGGTGTCTACAGAGCCCTCAGGAGCCTCATTATTTGGGGTAGCACACACTTTGGCAGTCTATGAGATCTACTGAGATATGCATAAGCCTTACCTCTGGGATGATCCTCCTGACTTACTTTAGAGACTTTTAGCCACATAAACTCATTTATCTTTACCTTGTTCCCCTTTTATTCGAGGTCTGTTTCTAGTTGCATTGCTAGTTGGTTCTTGGTAGTAATACCTCAGTGCCAGGGACACTCATTCCCGGGAGTCATATCCCACACTGGGGGGAAGGTAATGCATTTATATGCTGAGTTTGGCTTAGAGAAAGGACACATTTGAGCAACAAGGAGGCTCTCAGAATCAACTCTTAAGCACCCCACAACACTAGGTTAAGTTTCAATTTCAAGAGCAAAGGCTCATAAGCATAGTCATCAATATCATGGGACCATCAATGGATCATCTTCCTTAGCCAGTCATTGTCCCTGCATTTGGGGGACTGTTGCTGTTCCATTAGAGAATGTGGCAGAACACTCTAGGATGGGGATTCAATATTCTCTCAATTATTGTGTGAGTCTTCACCCACTGTGACAATGCCCTGTGAACATTTGAACATATTTATATAGCTTATATGTATGCCCAAGTGAACTTCCTCCCATGTTTCCCCCATCACTGACACCCCACACTAATGTTCCTCCCCTGGCCCAGTTGTAACCCTTCTGTGATTCAAAGTTTCTTAAAAAATGAAGCCAATAAAATATCCAAATATAATTAATAGGAAAATGAAATAATGATAGGTTTAAATATAATAAAATAAATAAAATTTTTAAAAAACTAAAAATGAAATAAAATTAAAAGATATTAAAAATTAATGAAAAACATTAATTTTTTTGATATTTTGCCTTTCATCACTGTAATATATGGTGTCCTGAATGTACAGCGACATTTTCTTCCATTTATTCCCCCATGACTTACATTTTTTCAGTTTGTTTTCAAAGGAATTTTAGGTCACAGTAAAGTGATATACATAATACAGTGGACTCCCATATACCCAACATCCTCCTCCTTTTCTCCTTCTTGTATTAATACCTTTTTTATATGTGGATGATACCTTTGTTGCAACTGATATACAAATAGTGTTACATTGCTAGTAACCATGGTCAATGGCTTACATTATGGTTTACATTTTAGACCATAAACGTTTATAAATTTTGATGATATTTACTATCCACTATCACTAAATACCCCCTGTTCCATCTATTCTATTACTCCCTCCCCAACTTCTTGGGGTCCACAGTGACACCCCAGCTTCACTCCTTAGATGACAGGATTCATAGTTACTTAAAAGAACACTGAGGACTTGATACACTCATTTGTCCTCCCCTATTTGGAACAACCCATGCTCTCGAGAGAATCCCACCTCTCTGTTCATGAGCATATCAGTCCTCCCCAGGATGGGAGTCCAACTCCTTCCCACTCATTATGTGGGTCTCCACCCACTGATACAACACATTATGACAAAATCATCACTCACACACTCCCTAGAAGCATGTTCCAGGTGCATTCTGTTCCAAATGCCCCCTCATCCAGCTTGCTAAACAGTAACCCTTCCTTGTCATATTGCCATAAGAGCATTCACAATTTTGTACTTTCAACCACATAACTGTGAATACCCAGTGTTCACCTGGTCCCTATCCCAACAATCCCTTTAGTTCCCTGGAAATTCCAACCCACCCTCTCCAATCTGCCCACCTGTCATTCTCTCCCAGTTGAGTAGGCTTGGTGGTCTTGTTGAATACCAGATAACTGTATACTCGAGGATCTATATCAGAACTCTCAATTTAGTTCCACTTGTTGGTATGTCTATCCTTGTGCCAATAACATGCATTTTTGAGCACTGTAGCTCTTTAGAATGTTCTAAAGTCAGGTAGTATGATTCCTCCAATTTCATTTTTCTTTTTCAATATGTCTTTGGCTATTTGGGGCCTCTTGCCCTTCCAAATAAATTTCACAGTAAGTTTTTCCAATTCTGTTAAAAAATGATGTATTGAATTTTAATGGGATTGCATTAAAGCTGTAGATTAGTTTGGGTAGGATAAACATCTTAATGACATTTACTCTTTCTATCCATGAACAGGGAATATTCTTCCATTTATTTAAGTCTTCTTTGATTTCCTTTTACAATGTTGTGTAGTTTTCTGCGTATACGTCATTAACATCTTTAGTTAAATTTATTCCTAGGTATTTGATTCTTTTAGTTACTATAGTAAAAGGTATTTTTTTCATGATTTCTTCCTCAGATTGCTCATTATTGGTGTAGCAGTTTAGCAGTTTGATATAGTTATGAATTCCAAAAATAGATATTGGATTATGCTTGTAAACTGGTCTGTTAATCTGGGCATGATTAAGTTATGATTAAGGCATTGACTGGGCCACATCAGTAGGGCATTGAGCCCCACCCCTTGGTGGGTTGGGTGTCAGAGATCAAATACATGGCAAAGGACAGAGGTGGAGTAGTTTTGATGTTGCAGTTCTGATGAGGAAGGAGAGAAGGCCCTGGGAAAAGAGACGAGTTGTTTGCCTGACAGTTCACAGCTGGGCTTGTGGTGATAGGAAAAGCCTAGAGAGCCTCATAGTATACAGCTGACTTTGTGGAGGAAACAGAGGAGCTGAGCCCAGAGAGAAATGGAGTCCCGGGAAGAGAGGAACCCAGGAAGCCTGAACCCTGGCAAACATCGGCAGCTCTCTTGCTCCAACATGTAGCAATGGACTTTGGTGAGGGAAGAAACTTACGCTTTATGACCTTGTAACTGTGGACTTCTACCCCAAATAAATACCCTTTATAAAAACCAACCAATTTCTGGTATTTTGCATCAGCACCCCTTTTGGCTGGATAATACAATTGGTGTACAGAGATGTAAATGATTTTTGCACATTGATCTTATAACCTGCGACTTTACTGAACTCATTTGTAAGTTCTTGAATCTTTGTTGTAGATTTCTCAGGTCTTTCTATGTATGGGATTATGTTATCTGCAAATAGTGAAATTTTTAAGCCTTCCTTTCCATTTTGGATGCCTTTTATATCTTTCTCTTGCATCAGTTTTCTAGCAAGTACTTCTAAGACAATGTTAAATAGGAGTGGTTATAGAGAACATCCTTGTCTTGTTCCAATATTAGAGGGAAAGCTTTTAGGATTTCACAATTGTGTATGATGTTAGCTGTGGGTTTTTCATGTATACCTTTTATAATGTACAGAGAGTTTCCATATATTCCTATCTTTTGCAGTGTTTTTATCAAGAAAGGGTGCTATATTTTGTTGAATCCTTTTTCTGCTTCTATAGAGATAATCATGTGATTTTTGTCTTTTTATCTGTTTATTTGGTGTATTACTTTGATTGATTTTCCTATGTTGAATGATCCTTGCATCCTGGGATGAAATCCACTTGGTCATGGTGTAAAATTCATTTGCTGTGTTGTTTAATACGATTACCAAGTACTTTGTTGAGGATTTTAGCATCTCGGTTCATCAGAGAGATTGGTCTGTAATTTTCCTTTCTTTTAGCATCTTTGGCTTTGGTATTAGGGAAATGTTGGCATCATAGAATGAGTTAGGCATTGTTCCTTCTACTTCTATTTTTTGGAAGAGTTTAAGCAGGATTGCTGTTAGTTCTTTCAGGAAAGTTTTCTAGAATTCACCTGTGAAGCCATTTGGTACTGGGCTTTTCTTATTTGGGATGCTTTTGATGACTGATTCTATCTCTTTAATTGTATTTGGTCTGTTGAGTACATCAATTTCTTCTTTCATTAATGTAGGCTACTTGCTAGTTTCTAGGAATTTGTCAATTTCCTCTAAATTATCCTTCTTGTTGGCATATAATTTTTCAAAGTATCCTCTTATGATACTCTTTTTTTTGTGGGATCAGTGGTGATATCCCCTTTCTCACTTCTTACATTGTGTATTTGCATCTTCTCTCTTTTTTTCTTTGTTAGTCTAGCTAAGGGTTTGTAAATTTTATTGATCTTCTTGAAGAACCATCTTTTGCTTTTGTTATATTTTCTGGTGCTTTCTTGTTTTCTATTTCATTTAATTCTGCTCTAATCCTTGTTATTTCCTTCTTGCTACTTCCTTTGGGGTTAGTTTGCTGTTCTTTTTCTTATTCCTCCAGATATGAAGTGAGCTCTTCGAATTTACCTCTTTCTTCTTTTGTGATATATGTATTTATTGCTATGACTTTCCCTCTCTGTACAGCTTTTGCTGTATCCCATAGGTTTTGATACGTTGTGTTGTCATTTTCATTCATTTCAAGTTAGTTACTGATTTCTTTGAGATTTCTTCCTTGACCCACTGTTTGTCTAAGAGTGTGTTGATTATCTTCCATATCTTTGTGCCTTATCTGCTTCCCTGGCCCTTACTGATTTCCAGCTACATTCCATTGTGGTCAAAGAAACTACTTTGTAAAGTCTCAATCTTTTTTATTTCATTGAGATTTTTTCTGTGGCCAGGCATGTGCTCTCTCTTGGGGTATGACCCATTTGTATTGAGAAGAATGTATATCCTGCTGTATTTGGATGTATTCTTCTGTATATGTCTATTAGATCCAGATCCTCTAATGTATTTTTCAAAGTCTTTTCTCTTTATTGATTCTCTGTCAAGATGTTCTGTCTAATGGTGGTAATGGTGTATTAAAGTCACCCACTATAATTATAGAGGCATCTATTTCTCCACTTAGTTTTTCCTGCATTTGCCTCATGTAATTTGAGGCACCTCGGTTAGGTAAATAAATGTTTATGAAGGTTCTCTCTCTTGAAATTTTGCCATGTTTGCTGATATATAGTGTCTGTCTTTGTCTCTTACAATAGTTTTGAATTTAAAGTATATTTTTTTCTGATATTAGTATAGCTACTCCCACCCTTGTTTGGTTATTGTTTGCTTGTAAGATTTTCTTCCAGTCATTCAATTTCAGACTCCTGGCATTCCTGGGTCTAAGGTCGGTTTCTTCTAGGAAACACATAGATGGGTCACATTTCCTTATCCATTCACCAATCTGTGTCTCTTGACTGGTGAGTTTAATTCATTAACATTCAGTGTTATTACTTTAAAGAAATTACTTACATTAGCCATATTTTCTTTTGGTTTATGTATGTCATATATTGTTTTTATTACTCTTTTTGTCTTTTTAGTTGTTCTTACACTCTCCTCCAACTTTCTCTCTCCTGTTTTTTTCCTTTCAACCTGCAGAACTCCTTTTAGTATTTATTGAATGGTAGGTTTCTTTTTGGCATACTCTCTTAATTTCTGTTTATCTCTGAATATTTTTAACTTCCCATTATTTTTAATGTCAGCTTTGCTGGATAGAGAATTTTTGGCTGGAAGTTTTTTTCTTTTAGTACCTTAACTATGTCATACCACTATCTTCTTGCCTCCATGGTTTGAGATGATAAATAAGCACTTAATCTTTTTAAGCTTCCTTTCTTTGTGGTGGCTCTCTTTTCTCTTGCTGCTTTCAGTATTCTCTCTTTGTCTTGAGCATTGGACAGCTTGAGGAGTATAGGTTTTGCAGTAGGCCTGGTGAGATGTATACTGTTCTGGGTATGCTGTGCTTCCTGGACTTATATATCCATCTCCCTCAATAGGGTTGGGATGTTTTCAACCATTATTTCCTCCAACACTCCTTCTGTCCTCTTTCCCTCCTCTTATGCCTCTGGGATGCCTATATTGCCTATGTTTGTGCATGTTGTGTGGTCCTTCAAAACCCTAAGTCCCTGCGAGACCTTTCCTATTTTTTATCTATCTGTTCTACTATCTGTTTTATTTCAGATATGCTGTCCTCCACATCACTAATTCTTTCCTCTTCTTGTTCAAATCTGCTTTTATGTGCTTCCAGTGTCTTTTTAATTTCTTGGATTGTGCCATTCATCACCATCATATCAACTATCTTTTTTTGTATGTCTACAATTTCTTCAATATGTTCTTCCAGTTTCTTCTTAATATCCTTAATTTCTTCCTTCACTTCATTAAGTTAGTCCACAATATTTGCACAGCTTTGATTAGTTGTTCAATGTTCTGCATGTCTCCCTGGTTTTTTGTTTGTTCATTGTACTGTGCCATGTCTTCCTGTTTCTTAGTATGGTTTGTAATTTTTTGTTGGTGTCTGCTCATATTTTTATCTTGATTGGTTTATTCATTTGATTAGCTTCTCTCTTTACTCTAGGGTTTTATTTAATTGCTGTTTTTATGTATGTGTTATGTTTTCTCTTTGACACTTTGTTCTTCTTATTCTTTTTCCTTGCTGATGTCTATATTCCCTTAAAGGACAAAATTATGGGCAGAGAAAGTGAAAGAGTTAAGAAAAGTAAAAATGTAATAGTAATAATAATAGTAATCATTAGAAAAGGAACAATATAAGACCTTGGAAAATGAATATTTCACTCATGTAAGCTGTGAAATATAGTATAAATAAAAAGTGGAGTACCAAAAATGAAATGTGGAATCAAATAAAGAAAAATATATAGAACTAATTTAAAGGCCAGAATGATGAGTTTGACTGAAAGAGAATAGAAAAGACAAAACAAAAAAAGTTAATAAAAGAAAGAAAACAGGATAGATAAAAATAGAAATATGAAACAATGAAAACTCTCATTTATTGCTTGTGAGAGTGTTAACTTTACCATCCATTGTTTCATATCCTTGCCACTATATGGTCTTTTATAACTTGAAGTGTTGTCAGACTGATGAGGGTAAAATATTTTTCACTGTGATTTTAATATTTTCCTGATAACTAATCATCTTTTCAGATGTTTACAGGTGATTTGGATTTTCTCTTCTGTAAAATGCCTGCTTTCAAATTTGACCATTTTTATCAAATGGCTTCTTTATTTCTATCTCAATATAGCTTGTTTATATATTTTGGGTATTAGCGCTTTTATGTCATAAGATTTATATATAATTAATTCTGGTTTAGGGATTTTTTCTACTTCTCTTTATAAAGGATTTTTAATAAACAAAGTTCTTAATTTGAAAAAAAAATAGAAATAAAAACCAGAAAAAAATGCAGAGTTACCAAAGAGAGGTGGAATGTAAGAACAATAACAGAAAGTGGAAGATAAAAAGATGAAGGAATGTAAAGTGATAGCATTGGCAGACAAAATCAGTATACACCGAAAAAGGGAAATCTAGGAAGAGGAAATACAGCAACCAAGAATCATGCCAGCAGCACCTTGAGAAATTTATCTCTTTGTCCAGATTCCTCCAGATCAATTCCCTGAAGCCTCCTACTCTGTGGGTTCCCAAAACAGCTCAAATGGGCAGGATCTTGCCCCCACTCAGTTGTTTTTTGCTAGTGATCTATGTTCTTTTGAAAGAAAAAAATTAGAATAAAAAAAAGAAAGATATAGGAAGACAAAAATAATAATATTAATGATAATAGTAAAAGGTAGGAGAGCAACCATACAAGACCTAGGAAATTGAAAAATTAACATGAGTAAGAAGCACAGAGGAATAAGATTAGGAATGTGGAATAGAAACAATGAAACAAGAAACAGAACAGAGGAAAAAATATATAGAATGATTTAAAAGGCTAGAATGGTGAGAAGAGGGGAAAAGAGAGAAGATAGAAAGGAAAAAGTAAAAAAGAGAAAACAAGCAGAAAAAAGGAGAGAGAGAGAGAAATACAAACAAGAAGACTTGGAGACCAAATAAAAGAGTTGGAATGAAAGTACAACAATGGAAAACAAAAGATATAAACATGAAGGGGTGAAAAGAAATAGCATAGGTAGAATAGATCAATAAGAAAAGGAAAAAAAGAAAAAGAAATGAAAAATATACAAGCAGAGAAACAAAGGAAGGGGATACAGAATAAGCAAGAAACAAGACAGCAGTGACTCATTTTTTAGAAAAAGGAAACAGAAGAAAGAAAAAAAAATACACAGAAAAACAGCCTCCTCTCTTAGACTGCTAAAAATCTTCTCAGGCTGCTGGTGTTCCTCAGTCACTTACTCTTCAGCCTGCCCTCTACAGGTTTTGAACTGGGATTTAGTGAGTAAAGTAAGGGAAATAAAAAAAAGGAACCTCTTTTTGAAAAAAAAAAAAAGAGGTTCAAGAAAAGCTAATACAAAAAAATGTCTATGTTTCAGCTGGATGCCTGTTAACCTGGAAACTCTCTTTTCAAGGAAGAGCCAAGACTCGAACCAGGGACCTCATATATGCAAGGCAGGAATTCTTTCACTGAGCTACTCTGCCTTGAGGATTAATTAACCTTTCAGAATATTATCTGCCCCTCTTCCCTCAGGCAGGTTAGATCCTCTGCAGTCAACTGGAGTGGAGCTGACCACCGCCTGTCTCTGCTTCCTCACTGATGTAATTCCTCTCTTTACCTAGTGGCTGGGCATGACTGCCTACCTGAGGCAATCCCCCTCCCCTCTCCCTGTCCAGTCAGGGTCCGTTCTGATATTCAAGGGGTGCCAAGCTGGCTAAACTCACAGCAAAGGAATCACTCTCCACTCTCCCAGACCCCTCTTCCTTGCAGGGAATCTACAATCGCAATACTGTTTGGAGCAGGGAGCTAGGGTCTCCATACAGTCTGTTCACTCTGAGGGCTGGTGTGGCAGTTTGATATAGGTATGAATTCCAAAAATAGATATTGATTATGTTTGTAAACTGGTCTGTTCTTCTGGGTTGATTAAATTATGATTAGGTGCTTAGATTACCCAAAATATTACACGGAACCCACTGGGATTCCCATTTGCCCACCTCCCACACCTCCCACCACATCCCACACAAACATCTCCCACAGTGTGGCCCACCAACCTCAATGAACTTACACATCCTGGAGTGATAACATTTTTGTAAGCAAATACACATATATGCATATATATTTATATATCATTTTACAAATGTTTGTATGTCTTGTGAGAATTTTGATTTTTACCCATAATAAAAAAAAAAAATCATTGTTGGGTAAGCAGGTAATTAAAGAATATGCAGTAAAAAAATTGGAAAAAGTATTCTAGAGATGTGTCAGTCACATAGTAAATTAAAATAAATTAGATTATTTTTATGATGTTATATTTGTGATGTTTGTGATATCTGTCAGCTTTCAAAAATTTTATAATTTTCTGTGATTTTTTTCTCATTTCAAGTAAATATTTTTGTTCATGCATAAAAAAAAAATTATGATTAGGGCTTTGGTTGGGCCACTTCAGTAGGGTGTTGAGTCCCTGCCCCATGGATGTTGGGGACTCAGAGATAAAAGACATGGCAAAGGACAGAGTTAGAGTTCTGATGCTGAGTTTTAATGCTGGAGCCCCAGAAAGTAAGCACACAGAGAAGCTTGGTCGTGAGGAAGGATAGATGGCCCTGGGAAAGGAGACGAGCTGTTCGCCTGACAGTTCACAGTTGTCCTTGTGGAGCGAGGCAAAGTCTAGCAAACCTCATAGTCTACAGCTGACCTTGTGGAGGAAACAGAGGAGCTGAGCCCAGGAGACAGAGCCCCAGGAAGAGAGGAAACCAAGAAGCCTGAACCCTGGCAAACATCAGCAGCTGTTTTGCTCCAACACGAGGAACAGACTGTTGAGGGAAGAAACGTATGCTTTATGGCTTGGTATCTGTAAGTTTCTACACCAGATAAATACCCTTTATTTATTTATTTATTTTATTTATTTTTTATTGTGGGTAAAAATCAAAATTTTCACAATACATACCAATATTTGTAAAAAGATATATAAATATATATGCATATATGTGCATTTGCTTACAAAAATGTTATATATATATATATATATATATATATTTTTTTTTTTTTTAAGAGGTGCTTAGATTACCTAAATATTACACGGAACCTACAGGGATTCCCATGTTCCCCACCTCCCACACCTCCCACCACATCCCACACAAACATCTCCCACAAGTGTGGCCCATAACCCTCAATGGAATTACACATCCTGGGGCCTTGCCATCAACCATAAACCACAGTTCACATCGTAGACCACACTCTCTCCCACACAGTTCTGAATGGTGTGTGCTGATTTAAAATGGCCTACATCCGTTGCCACAATGGCACTCAGGACAACCTCCAAGACCCGAAAAAGCCCCTGTATTTCAACTGCACATCCCCTCCCTGCCCCGAAAGTGTCCGGTGGCCACTGGTTCCACCTCACTGTTATAATTTCTTCCATTGCTAGAATCGCCATATGTGTACAACAGAATACCATCAAGTCCACTCTAGTCCATAGTTCTTCCCGCAATCCTGAGGGGACTGGGATGGTGATGTCCACTCCACCTCCAAGTGAGAGAGGGCTTATATCCCATGGATATGGTGGGTGGGATGATCCTGCCTGCAGATGCAGGCCCTCTCCATTCCCTGGGATGGCCGTTGCCCATCGTTGTCTCCTCGCCAGGTGACTTGGATGAGTCCATTGAGCTGTAGGGTAGGAGTTGCAGCTCCACCGAGATTCCAAGCACACCTGGCACATAGGTAGGCCAGAGGCTTCAGTCTAAAAACTCCAGCATCACATATAGGTTTGAATAGAAGGGACTGAAGAACAATGTGCAGGGAGGACTTATTTGAGTCCAATTCTGTCACTCTCAGGAACACAGACTCCAAAATAGAGCCCACTGATAAGGCATCAGTCTTTGGGGCTACCCCCCCTTATATAGGACCTGGGTGTCTCCAGAGCTCTCAGGAGCCCCTCTGTGTGGGGTGATATGCACTTTGATGTTCTATGAGCCCCTACTGAGGTGTGCGTAACCGTTACCTCTGGGATGACGTCCCAACTCTCTTTGAAGTCTCTTAGCCACTTGAACTAATTTGTCTTTACCTTTTCCCCCTTTTATTCAAGGTCTTTTTCCAGTTGTGTTGCCAGTTGGCACTTTGTATTAATCCCTCGTTGCCAGGGAGGCTCATCCCCGGGAGTCATGTCCCACGTTGGGGGGAAGGTAATGCATTCATATGCTGAGTTTGGCTTAGAGAGAGGCCACATTTGAGCAACAAGGAGGTTCTCAGGTGGCAACACTTAGGCACCCCATAACAGTAAGCTAAGTTTCAGTTACAAGAGCAAAGACTCATAAGGCTAGTCATCAATTACAAGAACTCATCAGTGGGACATCCTCTTTTGGCAGACACTGTCCCTGCACTCAGAGGACTGTTGCTGCTCCCTTGGAGAATGTGGCAGAACTCTCCAGGCTAGGAATTCAGATTCCCTCATTTATTGAGTGATTGTCCACCCACCGTGACCATGCACTATCCTTTGATCTTTTGAACAATTTTGTATATCTTTCATGTATATTCAGATGAACTTACTCTCATGAATTCCCCCTCCCAGACACCCCCCACCAATAATCCCCTGCAGTACCCATTGTAACCCTTCTGTGATCTAAATCTTCCATGAACATGTAGCCCATATAATAATCAAATACACTTAATAGGAAAAATAAATACCCTTATAAAGACCAATAGATTTCTGCTATTTTGCATCAGCACCCCTTTGGCTGACTAATACAGCTGGATATTTGTGCCCCTTCCAGCCACTGAGGTAAGCAACCTACAATTATTCCTGGGCACCCTATCTTTCCAGTACAATCCTTGATGACTCAGAGCACCTTCCTATGGAGGTAGATGTCTGCTCTACTCTCAGTTAGATACAATTCACCAGGAGTTTTACCCTCACTTAATATCTCTGGGGTGGTGGAGAGGAGCCCCTCCTGGCAGCCAGGAGGTTTAATAACTCTTGATTACTTGTTTTGGCTTTTTCATGTCTCTGACCCTCACTCTTCTGGGAGTTGGTAAGCAGTGTTCTGGTTTGCTGTTTCCCAAAACTGGTCCCCACATCAGCCTCTGGCTTTTTCTTTGTTGTTTTAGTGAGAGCTAAGCCTTATCTGCTTAACCCGTTGACCATGTTCCCACAATCTCTACATTCTTGATAAAATTCGATGCTTTGTTAGGAAGCTAATACTTTAGCTGTTGCTTGATCTCAGAATTTGTATCAGGAATATCACTACACTCATTCCAAATACTATACCTCTGTAAATGTAGCTTAATATCACATTAATTTTAAATAGTATACTGTGACTACACCTATAAACAAACATTTCCTTTTTAATCATGTTCAAATATACAATTCTGTGGTGTGAATTACATTGAAATATTTCAAATGTTGTGCTACAATCATCACCATCCACTATGAAAATTTTTCTATCACCCCAAACTTAAATTTTCCACCCATTACACACAAACTCCCAATTTCTCTGCCCCCAAATCCACACTGCCCTTGGTAACCTATAATCTATTTTCTGTCTTTAGATTTTGCATATTTCAGATATGTCGCACAAATTGTAAAATATTTTAGGCTGGTTATATCACATTGTTCACTATCACTGAACTCATTATCAACTAAGATTCTAACATTTAATACATGGGCTGCTGGAATGCCATCCTCATTCTGTCTATAAGAATTTTTAAATTTTTAAAGTGCAGAAGAATTCCATTTATTACATAATATTAGAGTTATTTCATTTTTTCTCCCAGACCAAGTCTGTTTTTGAATGCTGATCTGCTTCAAATATGACATTGTAAAACTGTGATTTGAAGACTAATATTTTAGTCTCTCCATTTGGTAGCTTTAGAAGTCAGCATAAAAATCTAGTTTGGATTTAATATAATTAAAAAGCATTCTATATTTGTTGATTCATTAAGAGGATGAGAATTTTCTAAGAAATATAATTTTCTTGACTTTTTAGTATACTTAAAAATCCATCCTTTCAAAACTAAAATTAATGTTCTTTGGAGTTTTGAAATAAGACAGTGAAATTATCACCTGATATAAAAAACCAAGGGACAAACACCCATATGAGGAAAATCTATGATAAGGTGGGAAGTGTGTAGTTGTACAGTGGAGGGGCATGACAGTGGTGTAATAATTTTAGGTTAGGTGGTGCTGGATTGTCAGGGGATTGGGGTGGGGAGGGTGAGTTGGACTGTCCATGGAAATGGGTGGAGGGAAAGGGGAGGAAGCAGGTGAACACTGGAGACTGATGGGTACATGGTTGAAACTCAATGTTAGGAATGCTTGTTTGGCAATATGGCAAGTGAGGGTTGCTTGTTTGGGATGTTGGATGTGGGGAGCATTTGGGACAGGGCACACTAGTGGCAGGCTTCTAGGGAATGTATGAGTTTTCATCTTGCCATAGTGTGTTATATCAGTGCATGGAGAACCACATAATGAGTAGGAAGGTGGTGGACTCCCATCCTGGAGAAGCCCACTATGTTCTCAAATAGAGGGGAAGGAGACTCTCAAGAGCATAGGCAGTGCCTAATATGAGGGGCAGGCCAGTGTGTCAAGCCCGCAGTGTTGTTGCAAGTGACTATGAATCTTGTCCTTCAAGGAGTGAAACCTGGTGTTTGCTGTGGGTCCTTAGGGGAGGGGAAGGGAGGAATAGAATTTAGATGGTAAAAGGGACATTTTGCGGGAGATGGAAGAGTTGTACATGATCTTCAGGATTAAAGTTTATAAAACTTTATGGTCCAAAATGTAAACCATAATGTAAACAATTTACCATGGTTTGCAGCTATGTTTTAATAAATGTATATCAGTTGTAACAAATATAGCATCCACATATAAAATGTTATTAACAGGGAAAAGAGGGAAAGGGGGAAGATGTTATGGATATGGGAGTCCCTTGTATTTATTTATTTATTTATTTATTTATTTATTTATTTATTTATTATGGGTAAAAATCAAAATTCTCACAATACATACAAACATTTGCAAAATGATATATAAATATATATGCATATATGTGTATTTGCTTACAAAAATGTTATTTATATATATATATATACATATATTTTAAGAGGTGCTTAGATTACCTAAAATATTACACGGAACCCACTGGGATTCCCATGTTGCCCACCTCCCACACCTCCCACCACATCCCACACAAACATCTCTCACAGTGTGGCCCACCACCCTAAATGAACTTACACATCGTGGAGCCTTGCCACCAACCATAGACCACAGTTCACACTGTAAACCACACTCTCTCCCACTCAGTTCTGAGTGGTGTGTGCTGATTTAAAATGGCCTACATCCGTTGCCACAACAGTACTCAGGATAACCTCCAACTCCCAAAGAAGCCCCTGTATTTCAACTGCTCATCCCCTCCCTACCCAAAAAGTGTCAAGTGGCCACTGGCTCCACCTCATTGTTATAATTTCTTGCATTGCTAGAATCACCATATGTGAACAAGACAATACCATCAAGTCCACTCTAGTCCATAGTCCTTTCCCCAATCCTGAGGGGACTGGGATGGTGATGTCCACTCCAACTCCAAGTGAGAGAGGGCTTATATCAAACGGATATGGTGGGTGGGATGATCCTGCCTGCAGATGCAGGCCCTCTCCATTCACTGGGATGGCCATTGCCCATCGTTGTCTCCTCACCAGGTGACTTGGATGAGTCCATTGAGCTGTAGGGTAGGAGTTGCAGCACCACCTAGATTTCATGCACACCTGGCACATAGGTAGGCGGGAGGCTCCAGTCTCTGGAAGTATACATAAAAACTCGAGCATCACATATAGGTTTGAAGAGAAGGGACTGGTGAACCATGTGCAGGGAGGAATTATTTGAGTCTAA
>JAKSZT010054174.1:50954-117611 GCA_026826555.1 Tolypeutes matacus | reverse complement strand
AGAGAAATAGTAGAGAAAGGTCTGAAAGGAAAAAGTTAATACTAATTTAAAAAAAAGAAAAAAGAAGAAGAAAACAAAATAGATGGATAGAAATTGACACCCTTAAGTTGTGGGCATATGAAAAAATGTCTCTAAGAGCCACAACAGAAAACAGAAGGCAGAAAGATGCAGGAAGGATAAGTGATAGTTTGTAATACCGAATCAATATATACAGCGAGTGGGAAATTACTGAATAAGAAGCCCAGCAAAGAAGCGACCAGCTGGTAGCACCTATTTAAAAAAAAAAAATAGAAGGAAAAAGGAAGGGGGGAGGAAAACGGGAATAATAGCAATAGACCAGAAAGTAACAGAGAGAAACCAAAGATCCACACAGAGAAGCAGTCAAACAGAGCTAAGGGGGGTCAATGATTCCCCTAGTGTCCATGTGGATCCTTCCTGCCTACTTGTGTTTATCAATGAATTTCCCCACAGGGTTCTATATGCAGGTCCTGAAGCAGCTTTTAGTTATTAAACTAAATTAAAAAGAATTTATTTTTCATTTGTTGAGGTGACCTCACTTTTTTTTTTTAGCCAAATGCAGGACCCAAAATAATTCCTCCTCTAGACCAACCCCCTTACGGAAGGGACCCTAGCTGGGCCCATGGAAAATAATCAAGCACGTCCCACTTTCCGGACTCCCCAGGTTAGCTGAAGCTCTGATGTTAGTCAGTGAGGAGTGCTAAAGATGGCGGATTCCGCCCCTTCTGGCGCCGAGCTCCAGAGTCACCGGGCTGCTCAGTAAATCAGTTTGAGTGCAGATTCGCGTCTGCTCTCAGCCTGATGCTGCTTCAGATCGGCTAATCTGCTCCCCAAAGCTATGGGGCAGTGCAGGCAGCCAGATCGATGTCTAAAAATATAAAATACCCTTCCCTGTCTTCCAACCGAACCCTCCCTTTTTTGGGAAGTGTCCCTTCCTCCTGGCTCCGCAGCGGCCCGGGTCTTATCCCCGGGTGGCTAGGGAAATCAGCTCTGTTCCCCGACCAAAAATCCCCCCTCCAGTTCACCGGGTGCTGATTAGCTCCTTTGCTCTGTTCACACAAGGTCCAAGGGGTGCCAGGCAGCCAGATCCCCAGAAAATAAAACTTTTTCGCCCCGCCCGCGGCTCCAAATGGCCGTTTTATTTTTTTTTCCCTATCCGCGGGGCTCAGCTGCCTGTGCCAACCTCCACCGGCAGCCTCAAAACTCACGAATCTCCACTGTTCGGTCCTCGCCGCTGATCTGTGCAGATAGATGTCCCAAGCTTCTCACTCCACGTGTGCACAGCACAGACCCCCGGGCAGGACCCCGTCCACAATCTGCCTTGCTCTGGGAGCTTGCTGTGTGTGCCCTCCTACACTAACGCCATCTTGCGTCCTCCTCTGGATTGGCTTTTATAATGGGAAATTTATTAGGGTAAAAGCTTACCGTTCCAAGGCTGTGAAAATGTCCAAATCATCAGAGACTGTTTCATGGACTCCTGCCACATGCCAAAGCAATATTGCAGCTGATCTCTGCCAAGGTCTCTACCTTGCTCTACAGATGCACCTTCTCCTTGAGCTCAGGTGTGGGTGATCGGACTTATGGCTCATCTCTTTTCCCTTGTATTTAGTACATGACTTTTCTGTAAAACCTAAAGCTTCTTTGAGGACAAAATGAAAAAAAAGTAAGACACTAGATAAATAAATGGAAGAATATATCACTGTACATATAGGACAACAGATCTTACAGTGATGAAAGGCAAAATGTCAAAAAAATTTAAACATTTTTTTCATTATTTTTATTATCCTAAATCTTTATTTTTTTATTTTAAATTTTTTTGTGTGTTTTATTTCTTATTTTTAAAACTATCATTATTATTTCATTTTCTTATTAATTATATTTGGATATTTTATTGATTTCACTTTTAAAGAAGTTTTGGATCACAGAAGGGTTACAACTGTGGCAGGGGTGGATCGCTGGTGTGGGGTGTCAGTGACGGAGATACATGTGAGAAAGCTCACCTGGACATACATATAAGGGCTATATATGTGTTCAAATGTTTATGGGGCATTGACACAATGGGTAGAGATTCACACAATAACTGAAGGAATATCAAATTCCCATCCTGGGGAGCTCTGCCACATTTTTAATGGATCACCAAGAATCACCCAAGTACAGGGGCAATAACTTGTGAAGGAGGATGGTCCATTGAGGGCTCCTGATATTTATGACTGTATGAACCCTTACTCTTGAAATTGAAACTTAGCCTGGTATAATAAGGTGCCTAAGAGTTGCCTCCGTGGAGCCTCCTTGTTCCTCATATGTGGCCTATCTCTAAGTTGAACTCAGCATATAAATAAATTACCTTCCCCCCAGCATGACACATGACTCTGAGGGATAAGCCACGCTGACACTGAGGGATTACTACCAAGCACCAACTAGCAATGCAACTCGAAAAAGACCTTGACCAAAAGGGGGGAAAGGTAAAAACAAATGAGTTATATGGCAAAGAGACTTCAAAGTGAGTTGGGAGGTCATTCCAAGGTTACACTTATGCACATCTCAGTAGGATCTCTGTTACTGCCAATGTAGATACTCCCCCAAATAGCAGGACTCCTGAGGGCTCTGGAGACATCCAGACATTATAGTCAGGGCAGATAGCTCCAGAGTTTGGTGTCTTGCTAGTGGGCCCTACTTTGGAATTTATGCTCCCTAGAATGACAGAGTTGGGCTCAGTTGTGGTTTCCCTACACATGACTCTTCTGTCCTTCTATTTGAACCTATAATTATTACTAGAGTTTGTAGGTGTGCATCCAGGGGGATTAAATCTTTGTGCTTTCCATGTGCCAGCTGGTCCCTGAAACTCAATGGAGTTGCAACACCTACTCTCCAGTTCATTCATCTCACCCAGGACTACTAACATGGAGTTGATGATGGACAACTACCATACCAAGGAACTGTGAGAGTCTACAACTGCAAGCAAGAAGGTCCCATCTATTGGCCCTATAGGATCACAACCCCCTTTCAATTAGAGATGGAGTGGACATCACCATTCCAGAATCCTCAGGATTGTGGAATGAACTATGGACTGAAGGAGACTTTCTTGTATTCTGTTATAGACTTATTGTCATTCTAGTAATGGAAGAAATTATATCATTGATGTGGAGACAGTGGCCACTGGAGGTTCTGAGAGCAGGGAGAGGGAAAAACAGGTGTAATATGGGGGCATTTTGGGGACTTTTGAATTGTCCTGAATGACATTGCAACAGCAGATACAGGCCATTATAAATCTTACCATAACCTATGGAATTGGGTGGGGGATAGGATAAACTACAATGTAAACTTTAATCCACACTTAGTGGCAATGCTCCAAAATTTGTTCATCAGTTGCAATGAATGTACCTCAGTAATGAAGGATGTTGTTGATGTGTTAAAATATGGGAGGTGTGGGGATTGAGGCATATGGGAATTCCCAATATTTTTTTGTGACATTTATATACTCTAAATATCTTTGTAAAAATTAAAAAAAAAGCATGGGACATCGGACTCTGGACTATTGCATAAATTACCCTCATGATTGGACAAAGAACCATTAAACAATATCTCTACTGCTGTTATGTTTTCATTTCATTGTAAGCATTATTATATATTATATATTATTATATAGTGAGTCTGATTTCAGCTTAGATACTGTTCATAAAGGGGGCTAGGAGCTGCCCCTACATCACAACAGAGTTGTGCCTGGTAGAAACAATTCAACTCTCAAAGAGAACACAGAGAACTAGGGCAATCAGTATCTTAAAGTATATATTTTAAGACAACAAAAATTTCCATAGAAACTAGTGCATGGATAAATACTAAACACTTTCTGTGATTACTAACAGAGGATCTGAAGCAAGGAGCAAACATTCTACTACAGATGGCTTAAAGCATAGCAGTTTCAAACATTCAGAAGAGGATGCAGAGTGATCTATTGAATATAATGGTATATTGACAACAGTCTTTAAATGTAATCACCAATTTCTTCCTGAGAAGAAATTGGTGCTTGATTGTATCTGTTACAGCATATCACTATTTGTAATGAATGAGTAGGATTCTAATTATACAGACTTATTTTCACTATGGTGTAGTGAAAAGATCAGGGACTTTTGAGTCAGCCAGGTTTTATAATGCTAGTGGTTTGCTTAATAGAGGGTTAACCTTAGGATAGTAAGATAACCTTTCTGAAACACAATTTATCCATCTGAAAATTGGTCATGTTTATTTTGTCTGATTGGTTTACTACCATATACCTAACATCTAGAACAGTGCCTTGAACACATTGTGCATCTAATAAAATATATTTAATCTAACAAATCTTTATAAAAACATGTATCATTTCAATTTACAAACAAAGAATCTGAGGCTGGGAGTGGCTAACATCCCCATTATGACATAGCTATTAAGTGGCAGATTCAATACTTAATGGGGGACGGTCTTCCCTCAAACCTCTTCCCAATGAACTATGTTGCAATTACTACAACCTGAATACTCAATTTGATAATGGAGATACAGGAAGAAAATAGACATAGAGTCTCACATGGCCAAAATTAAGGTATCATCAGTGCTGTGTTTACTTCTGGAGACTGTAGGGGAGAGTATGTTTCCTACTTATCTTAGTTTGCCAAAGGCTGCCAAAGCAAAGTACTAGAAATTGATACCTTTAAGCAAAGGGACCAATTTATCATGCTGTACCCAGATTTCTCTGACCTACAGTACTGTGAGATAATAAATTAGTCCTGTTTTAAACTGCTAAGTTAGTGATAATTTTGATATAGAAAACAGAAAACTAATATACACCAATAGACTGAAAACTTATGAAAGCAAGGGATATGTTTGCCTTTGTTCCCCACAGCATGCCCACCATGTGCATGGCAGAAAGTAGTTGCTCAACTAAGATTTAATGAAGTTAAGAGAATTTTTTAAAAAGACATATAAAGGTCTTAAATTTACTTGGAGGCAGGCAGATAGAAGAAGAAAGTAAAACTCATCAAAGGTAGCCAGCAAAGCACCATAGCCCAGTGTTTTCATTGTGTTCATATTACACCCAGTGCCAGGTTTTGTAGCTGGCTTTATTGAAGGAATATGGTATGCACACATTCTGCAACTGAAAATGTGTTTCTTATGATACCATGACCTGTGATATTAACAAGCACTTTAACTCTGTTGCCTGAATCCACAGGAAATTCTAGTGAGTTTGGACAATGCTATTTAAATATTTAATATACCATTTTCTCAAATTTCAGTTTGTTTTCAATAACTGCTTTGCCTTTATTTAATGTTGTTTAGTTGCATATGAAAAAATTTCAAGTATAGATCAAAGCACCCTGAAAAATTGCTTGACTCATTAGCCTATAGACAGTATAATCATACAAATAAATTCGCAACTCCAATTGCGCTTGCCCCAAAATAAAATAAAATTTGTTCTAAATGCATTAATGCTCCTGTATTCAAATGGTTAGTTTGAACTATGTTCTGTTCAAGGAAAGGAAAATATCACCCTGTCATTTTAGAGTCTGACACTAAGCTTGTCAAAAGAGACAACAGTTAAGCTGAATTACTGTTGACATGCAGAGAAATGGCGCTTGCCAAATGTAAAAGACATTTGGAACAATGAAGTGATATGGAATGGCTTTTCAAATGTGGTCATATTGGTCTTTGAATAGCATGTTTATAGCATAAATACATGGCCTTGATTCAGTCCTTTTAAGGCAGGGCTCAAAAACCAATGAGAAGCACATCACAAAGAAACTCCTCTCTCTGTTGCTATATCCATAACTTATGCCTAGGTATGAAAACAGAGCAATAACAAGGCCCTCATAGTCTTATCTTTGTATCCAGAATCAGGGAGGTTAAAATACAGCAGAAAATTGTTTGAGTTTTCAGGACCTTGACTATGTGCCTGGGTGAATTTGAAATTCATGAAGCAGATTATACAGAGCATAAATGAGAATAAATCTTGTCTCTAGTAACAAATATTCCTGTGACATTTTAAAGGACACTATGTTGGTGAAGAGTTTGCTGGTTGAACTATTTTATTGATGCTCTTCAGGGATCCCAAGGACTGAAGAATTTACAAACAGACAAGATAGACAAATCTGTAAAGCATATTAGTTACATTGATAATTAAGCAATGGAGGCAGTTCAACAATCATTTAAGTGCCTAATATGTCACAACTACTGTGTTATTATCCAGGATGAAGGCGATGTCTGAAAGAGAGGCCCTTTTCTCTCTCTTCTTTCTCAAGGGTCTCCTTATCTAGTGGGTAAGCGGACACAAACGCAGAAATTTTGTCCGGAGGTAGATTATGCTAAGAGCTGAAATAGAGCACAAAACCCCACATTTTCTTAATATAAATAAGAGAAACATCAGCAAAGTTTTCATGGAGGAGGTAAGAAATGAGCAAAATCTTGAAGAATAGGTATGTATTTATGCAACCATTAAGACAAATAAGTACAAACACAATTTTTAAGGATTGTCTCACAATTAAGAATTTAGAATTTGAGGTGTTGAATTAAAGATTACATTCTGTTTTTTTTTTTTTTTTTTGAAAATAAAAATATATTAGTATATATGTGTTTTTTCTTACAAAAATTTTTTATATATATATATATATATATATATATATATATATATATATACACACATATATTTTAAGAGGTGCTTAGATTACCCAAAATATTACACGGAACCCACTGGGATTCCCATGTTGCCCACCTCCCACACCTCCCACCACATCCCACACAAACATCTCCCACAGTGTGGCCTGTTTTTAAGCTTTGGTCCTCCTGACCATCTCTCAATTCTATCTCCAACAAAACTGTAGTCACTCTCAGACAAGAGAGCTGAAAGTCTGAGGTCCTTCTTCCCTAGATTCTAAGATTACCACAGAAGTCAAGCTGTAGCCAGATCTGATCCCTCGTTTCCAAGCCTGGAAAGAGCAAGAATCTCCTAACTCAGTGGCAATACATAAGGGCAGACTAAGAAACCATCTCAGAAAAAAAATAGGTTCTACTATTGCATGAGATTATATTAGCCATTTATTGTGTAGCTGACTTACATCAATCCCTAGTTTTATGTATATCAACTCTTTTGGAAGATATTTGATATTACCACATATCAGATAAGGAAACAAGCTCAAGGAGATGAAATCATTTGTACAGATCACACAATTACAAAGTGGTGGCTCTTCTGGGACTGAGTCCAAAGACTTGTATTCTCTATTACTTACAACTGCATTTTCATGCTCTGGAGTAGATGCTGGATATCTTTCCTCAATGAGGCAATGCAGTCAAATTAGGTGAAATATCTGTAATCCCGTTTTAAAATTTTCTTTCCTTCCCCATGTATTCCTATATGGGCCCAAAATTCCTGGTTGAATTATATTTGGCTTAGAGTTTTGGAAACCTGAAAACCATATATGAGGTGGACAGAAATATTAGAGGTCTCTATTTAAACAAGAAAGATCTTTCAAAAACAGTCCCATATCATTCAGAATTACTGAAAAATCATGACCAACTGACTACAAAGCAATTAACAATGTAAGAAATTTGGAGCTGTGTGTTTTTCCCCAAGATGAAAACTACTATAACCACTTTTAAGATATGCTAAGCTGCTTTTCTATTCCTTTTGGGTTTAAAGTACGGGCATAATGAACTCCACAGAGATCTAACTGGGCACCATGTAAATTACATTTTTACAATGGGGTAATCACTGATTTAAAGAAAGTAATTTATTAAAATATATTAAAGACCAGCCAGTACAGGATGGGACCTAGAGTCTAGGAAAATAGTGTGTGGTGGGAGGTAGAGGTGGGGGGGTAGTGGTGGTGTTAAGAAATGCATTGGCCTGGTAATCTTAGTCCTAGCTCTATCAGCAACTCCTGGATGATTCTGGCAAGTTTCTTCTCCAATCTGGGACTCTGATATTCTCATTGAATTGAATGTGGGACCATATTACTGTTGACATCACTTACACACATAAGTGTGTTCTACAATTGCAGGACAAAGTTTGGGTAAAGAGGCTAAAAAAAGTAAAGAGAAGAAATGCAAAAGAGGGTAAAGAGATCCTTTGGGGGAATGCTACTTTCTCTTCTGGAACTCAGATGAATCATGCCCATGCCTGCAGTGAGATTCAAAATATGCAGCTTCCAAGGTAAAAGGTCATACCAATCAGAATGGACATTGTCCTTAGGTTAGATTAGGGTGATGGTGACTCCTCCTGTTATGCCAGTTATTAATCTTTTTATTGTTGAATTGAAGGGAGTTTGTGGGGACCCTGGAGAAGACAACTAGAGGGTTGTACTTGACATGTTAAAAGCACCAGGTTATTAGCACCAATTCTAGACATATTTCCTTACTTTAACAACTTGTATAACCATATTGCTATGTATCAGCTGAATATTAGCCATTCTCAGGGTCAAAGGTAAAGGATTTCCTTGGACCTCTTGCCCTTGAAGAAGTCAATGCTAAGAAGGAAATCCAAATGCTTCTTCTTTTCTAGTTTCTCATACTTTTCCCAGACCCTCAAATGCTCATTGAAAATGCTATTGTACAATTCTTATTTTACACTGAGTTCCTAATTGCACTTTTTCTCTAGTGCAATTAAGAATATTTGATTTTATCTTATTCGTAAAAGCAATTCAGTTTCTTGAACATACTATTACATAGAATCTGCTTTCTTGCCAAAGCATTCTTACTATCAGTCCTGAGGTCAATTAGTTGCTTTCAAAATCTGTTGTAGAGTGGATAGGGGTGATGTTGGTGCAGGAATTTGAGGCAGTCAGTGTTGCTGGAATGTGAGGGGGTGTAGGCTGGGGGTTGGGTTGGATTATCCATGGAACGGGTAGGAGGGCTGGAGGAAGAAACAGATGAACTCTGGGGATTTGTAGGCCTGTGGTTAATACTAGAATGGTGGGAATGATCTTTTTATAAATATGGGAGGGGAGGGTTACTGGTGCAAGTTGTCTGGGGTGGGAGGATGTGCAGAATAGGGTGCAACTGGAGCATGCTCCTTTGTCATATGAAAGTGTTAATCTTGTCATAGTGTGTTATCTCAGTGGGTGGAGACCCACATAATAAACAAGAAAATATTAAACTCCCAGCCTGGGAAGTCCTGCTAGACTCTCAGTTAGAGGGGTAAGACTCTCTCAAGAACATAGGCAGTGCCTATGTTCTAATAAACTAAAATAGACAAATATGTCAAGCCCTCAATATTAATGCATGTAACTATGAACCTTATTCTTCAAAAATTGAAGCTTATCATAGGTTTTGAAGAGAAAGGGAGGGAAGAATAGAATAGATGGAACATAGGGCATTGTTAAGACATTGGAATCATTCTGCATGATCTTGCAATGATGGATACAGGCCATTATATACATTGTGAAACCCGATAAAAGATTTTGGTGCAAAATGTAGTCCATAATGTAAACCATTGACCACGGTTATTAGCAATACTTCAATATTTGTTCATGAATTGTAACAAATATACAATACCTATATAAGAAGCTATCAATAGGGGAACATGTGAGAAGTGGTGGTGGGGGTTATAGGGGAATCCTCTTTGTTTTCTATGTGACTTTTCTGTAATATAAAGCTTCTTTGAAAATAAAGCAAAAAAATAAGATGCTGGGTGAACATACAAAAGAAATTGTCACTGTACATAAATATAACATATTTTATGATGATGAAAGACAATGAAAAAGATTTTTTTCTTTTAATTTTTTAAAATGTATTTTTATTTAAGTATGTTGTTTTTTAATACTTTATTTTTTATTATTTTTATCCATTATTTTTTGGCTTTGTTTCTGGGGAGAATTTGGATTGCAGATGGGTCACAACTGTAACAGGAGAAGATCAGTGGGGTGTCAATGATGATGGGATGTGTAGGGAAGGATGTACCTGGGGCATGCCTTTATGGAATTTGAATATGTTCAAGTGGTCATGGGGTATAGTTTCAGTGAGTGGAGACCTATACAATAACCAAAAGAATATTGATTTCCCATCCTGGAATGTTCTGCTGCTGCTGCATTCGTTAATACAGTGGCAAGAATCCCTTGGTACATGGGCAGTGCCTATTGAAGGAGGACAAAGCAAGATGCCAGGCCCTTGGCATTGGTGGTTGTACTTATGAAACTTACTGTGTAATTGAAACTTAGTTTAGTATTATATATTGCCTAAGAGTTACCTCCTGAAAGCCTCCTTTTTTCTCAAAGGTGTCCTCTCTCTAAGTCAAACTCAACATATAAACACATTACCTTCCCTTGGATATGGGACAGGACTCTGGAGGATGAGACTCACTGGCATCTAGGGATTATTACTAAGCACCAACTTGTGATGTATTTTGAAAAAGATCTTGACCAAAAGGGGGAAATATTAAATCCAAGTGAGTTTTTATACTAAGAGATTTCAAAGTATTTAGGGAGGTCATTCCAAAGGTTACACATATGCATGACTCAGGAGGATCTCATTGACTGCCACTGTAAACAGTGCCTCAGTCAGGGGTGCTCATGATGGCTCTAGAGATATTGAGACACTATAGGCAAGACAGACAATCTCAGGAATTTGGCACCCTGCCAGTGGGCCTTATTTTGGAATATATTTCCCCCAATATAACAGAGTTGGTCTTATTTATAATTTCCATAGACATGGCTCTTCTGCCTCTTTTATTTGAACATATATTTTGCACTATACTCTTTAAATATATGTGCGAGAGACTTAAATCTTCTGGATGTTCATAAATTGGTTGAGCCCAGAATCTGAACAGAGTTGCAACACTTTCATTCAAGTTTATAAGACTCACTCAGGACAACTAAAATAAAGATCCCCCCAAAACAGAGAGTATCTACAACTGCAAGCAAGACAATTCAATCCATCTGACCCATGGGAACTAATACCCCCCTCAATCAGAAACGCAGTAGGCATGACTGTCCTAAAATCCTCAACATTGTGAAATGAACAAACATAAGGGGGGCTGCAGCTATGGACTAGTGCAGGGTGCTAAAGTAGACATTATTCTAACAATGAAAGAATGTGTAACAATGATATAAAGTAAGTGGTCACCAGGGTTCTGAGAGGAGAGGGAAGAATAGGTGTAACATGGGGCATTTGGGGGGCAGTGGAATTGTTCTGAATATCATTGTAATGATGGATACAGGCCATTACACATTTTGTCTAAACCTATATGAATGTGTGGTGCAAAGTGTAAACCATAATGTAAACTATAGACCATGGTTATTAGCATTGCTTCAATATGAGCTCATTAATTTTAACAAATGTACCATTTAACAAAAGATGTTGTTAATGAGGAAAAGTGTGAGAGAGGGAGGGGTGGGGTATATGGGAATGCCCCTATATTTTCTATGTATCTTTTTTGTAATCTAAAGGTTCTTTTTTTAAAAAGACTAAAAAACAATTTTGAAAAAGAAAAAAAAAGATCTGCTGCAGAGTGCTCATTGAGGAATTTTCTTCAATGAACTGATGTGAAAAGTCACTCTTCCTGGATCCTAGATATCTGTTTTACTTGCTCTTCCCTTTATTCTGCTGGAATAAGCCAGAGCTACTTCCTTGGAAAGGGTGCACTCAGGAGGAAAAATTTATGTGTCTATTTAAGTCTCACTGATATAGTGCTGAGTATAGAATTCTAAGTTCCAGGTAAATTTCCCTCATAACTGTGAAGGTATTTAACTATTGTCTTCTAGCATCCACTGTTGTTGATTAAAAAGTCTGCTGCAAGTTTGGCTTCAATTTTTTGTGTCGTTTTTGTCTTTTCTAGAAAATTTTTGGATATTCTCTTTATCCTCATGTATGACAAAGTTCAATGGAAAGGTGGCCTTTATACCCATCCTTCTCCATTTAGTGGGTCACTTTCAATCAGAAGAATTGAGTTTTTAAATATTTGTGACACAGTTTTTCTATTATTTCCACAATTTCTTTTAGTCATTATTTTCTTTTTCTCTGTAGGATACTTATGGTCAGAAATGAAACACCTTTCTTATGTCTGTTGATCCTCAACTAACTAGTCAAACTTAAGAATGACAGAAGAGTTTGTTTTTATAGATGTTTTATATAAGTTTCAACTGCTTTTGTGTGTATAGATCTATGTCTGTGATAGGCCTCTTTTTGGAATGTGAAATGTGAGTGTGAGCCAGGAGTATATAGGTAGGAGGTATAAATTTGTGGAATTTTGTTTATGCTACACAGGTCAGGAGTATACTGTTACACTGTGGCATAGGTTGTGGGTGTCCTCCAAGTGACAGAATGATGAGATCTTTACTCAGGTACATCAATTCTCAAACTAGAAATCCTAGTTTTGTTCTGGTAGTTTATTTTATTTTCTTAGAAATTGACCCTAGGGATTATTTTGCTTGGGAGTAAATACCAAGGTGCCAATGACTCTGGAAGAGAGGTGTGTGTGTGTGTGTGTGTGTGTGTATGTGTGTGTGTGTGTAGGGAGGGATGCTGACCAGTTGGGTTGCCTTGTTTTTAGCCCAATTCAGTCCCACATTCTGTACTTGACTGGAGCCTCTCTGGTGTTTCTTTGGGAAGATTGGCTCCCATTACAAGTCTTGTGCACATATTCTGCTCTAATTTACCTATCAATTTGTCAGTTAGTTGTTGATCATGTCCCCTCTTTCTGTTATAGGATTATTTAATTAGCAACATTTTCCTTCTTGTAATTTTATAGGGGTTTGGTGTAGAAGAAGTGAGCAATGTGCTCATTCTACCATGTTGCAATGGAAAGATACCGAAATTCTAGAGTTTTGTGGAGTGCTGTTTCTGGCTCCCCAAAGTCCCAACATTCCTAAAGAAATTTTCAGGTGCTAGAGGATTTTGTCAAATGAAAGAATAAGAAATGGAATTCCGAGGGAAAGTGTCTGGACTCTATTATAGGTTGCTGAGTCAGATGTTAGGAAGGATCTGTGAGAAAAAAAACAATGGTGACCTTAAACCACTAGTTGTATAAGTCTAAAATTCTTCTATTGGCAGGAATTAAAGTGGGAAATGGATAATATGGGTAGAATATCCATTGAGCAATTTTACTTATGTGACAAATGGAAAATCATGAGCTAAAGCTTTCATTTACTCAGTTATGAAATTTTATTGCTGTTTTAAATTAATATAATTTATACAAAGTGCCATTTTAATAAAAGATCTTCACTCTATATTTATTTTTATTAATATTTTTTTATTTTTATAAAAAATACTTAGTTTACATAAATGTTACACAAAAAATATAGGGATTCCCATATGCCCCACCTCCCACACCTCCCATAGCCTCCCACATAAACATCCTTCATTAGTGTGGCACATCATCTGCAAAGGATAAACATACCCTGGGCCTTTGCCATTAAGCATGGACCATAGTTCACATTGAAGTCTACACTCTCTCCCCCACAGTTCTGTGTGATATATAATGATATAAAATGACCATATCTGTCGTTGCAATGTCACTCAGGACAATTCCCAAGTCCTGAAAAAGCCCCTGTATTAGAACTGCTTTTCCCTCTCCTTGCACCTAGAGTGTCCAGTGGCCACTGGCTCCACATTAATGTTGTATTTTCTTCCATTGCTTGAATCACAGTATGTCTGTAGCAGATTACCAGTAAGTCCACTCTAGTCTGTAGCTCTTCCCCCAATCCTGAGGAGTCTGGGATAGTGATGTCCACTCCATCTCCAATTGAGAAAGGGCTTATATCCTATGGATAACATGGATAGGATTATCCTGCCTGCAGCTGCTGACTCTCTCCATTCCCTGGGATGGCCGTTGCCCATCATCATCTCCCTGCCAGGTGTTCTGGGTGAGTCCATTGAGCTGTAGAGTAGGAGTTGCAGCTCCACCAAGATTCTGGGCCCAACTGGCACATGGACAGCCCAAAGATTCCAGTCTCTGGTGGTACACCTACAAACTCCAGCACCACATATAGGTTTGAATAGAAGGGACAGATGAACCATGTGCAGGGAAGACATATTTGAGTCCAACTCTGTCATTCTCAGGAGCACAAATTCCAAAGTAGGGCCCACTGGCAAGGCACCAAACTCCAGCTATCCTCCTTGACATAGGGCCTGGGTGTCTCCAGAGCCCTCAGGAGCCACTCTATTTAGGGTGATATCCACTTTGGAAGTCTATGAGGTCCTATCTAGATGTGCATAAGCATTACTTCTTGGATGACCTCCTGACTCACTTTGAAGTCTCTTAGCCATATGAACTCATTTGTCTTTACCTTTCCCCCTTCTATTTTCCCTCTTTTATTTGAGGTCTTTTTCCAGTCGCATTGCCAGTTTTCACTTGGTAGTTATCCCTTGGTGCCAGGGAGGCTTATCCCTGGGAGTCATGTCCCATGCTGGGTGGAAGCAATGCATTCATATGCTGAGTTTGGCTTAGAGAGAGGCCACATTTGAGCAACAAGGAGGCTCTCAGGAGGCAACCTTTAGGTACCTCATAACAATAGGCTGTTTCAATTAAAGATTGGCCATCTGTGACCAGTTAGAAAGTATTTGTGAATCACTTATTTTGCAAGTTTGAAAGTTATTTGCCTTATTATAATTAGCTGTAAGAAGATCACAAAATCATTTTGCAATGGATCAGATGTCACAACCCAGAAGTTGCCTCATCATAGAGTACCAGGTATGATAATTGTGTCCATTTTCTGGCTTTCAGAAAAGAGAGATGTTTAGATGAGAATAAAACCCTTTCTAGAGCTACTGCTTTTTGAATCTCCCACCAATCATTAATTGATTCAATATTTATTGAGTACCTACTAAGTGGCAGGTACCTATGGGGGTATTGTGAAAATGATGGTGAACAAAATAGATAATGTTCTTGCCCTCATGGAGACTGTGGATTAAAATAATAAACATAACATAATATGTAAAAATAATATAAAACAATTACAAATCAAGAAGTGAAATATGAAGAATAATAACATATTGACTTAAAGAACAAAAATGAGGGGGTGTTTTAGAAAGATGTGAAGTCCTATCTAATAATATATAAGCTAAAACATGAAACATCAAAATGTGTCAAGAATAGAAAGAATAGGAGTAGGAACATACATGAGTATTCCTGGCAGAAGAAATATCAGACAAAATCTTGAATTTAAAGCTTTTGCTGTATTTTTAAATAAATGACATATTATTGACTTTGTTTATGGAGGCAATAAAGCAATGATGCTTAAGTTAAGAGAGTTGAAGTCATACAGTTGATGTTTAAATCACAAGTTTCCACTTCCCCAAAACTGTCACATGGTGTTACAATTCTGCCTAGACAAGGACCTTAATCCCCAAAACAATCACATAATAAGCACTCGATAAATTGTAGTTATGATATTGTTTTCTATATTTCCTACAGGATTATGAACAACTACAGTTCATCAAATATATCTTAGCTATTATGGTATGTTAAGAGCCTATCAACATGCTTGACACATGGTAGGTTCTAGCCAATGTTTAATGAATGAATAAAAAATATGAATGAAAGGTATGGGTAAAAATGCTGATGTATTATTTAGAGTCCCTGGAAATATTTAAAAAATATGAAACTTAGTAGAAAGAATGCTTTTTGGAAAGATTCCAAGAAATACCCATTGTAGAACCACCCAGGAGCAGGCCAAAATGCTTGATTAAGGCTACAGCTAGCAGCTGAAAATATATAAAAATAGTTCTTTACATCATATTGTTAACACCATTCCCAGGTAGCTTTAATACATAACTAGATTACCAAGATCACCATATCTAAAATTACCTTACAAAAACTATATGGAGTTCTGACCACTTACAAAATTGTGCTAATCACTTTTACATGTAACATCACTTTTAATTTTCCCAAGAACCTATGCAGATGATATATCCCCATTTTATAGGTAAAGAAATGGAGACATAGCGAATATATATAATTGGTACTAAAATATACAAATGGAATAAATGGTGATCCAAGTCTTCAATTAAACAGGTTGCCTGTAGACATAGCTCGCTTCACCACTATATTGTTGATAAAACAGGAGAATAACAGCTCTCTCAGGTCCAATCTTATTGTAAAAGGGATAGAAGTATGGAGAGTTTATCAAGAACAAAGGAAGCCAAATCAAAACAAAATCATAATACATAAAAGTTAAAAATAGGCCTTCCTATATTACAAAATTTTTCTTGATTCTAATTTACTCAAGATCCTTTAGGCAACATGTTACTACTTCACTTAATTCAGTCAACATTAGATTTCAGTAACTGAATTATTTTGATGATTACGATTAACCATTTCTTAAATACTAGCAATGAATTATGCATTATAGAATTTGTGAGACATACCCTTGTTCAAGCACCTTGGGGAAAAGGTAGATCTTTGGCCTGTCTATGGGGAAAATAAATATAAGACAAGAATAAAAATTATTTTAAAAAGAAAAATATATACCAACAATCAGAACACAAAACAAAAAAAGACCTCTCTTTTTTTATAGGACTATATTTATGGAAAACAGGATGCTGTTGAAATTTGTCTTTAGTGTTCACCTTCTATGTTCCAAAGTTCCTTTTTCTCTACTTCTCTTCCTGAATTTTCACACATATTTACTTAAAAAGTATCTTGCCTGCTGTCCACCAAATACATTAATTCATTCTATTCAAAATCTGGGCTGAAAGAGGTGATTTTTTTTAGGAAGGTTGTCAAAAGAAAGCATGTGGGTTCCCATTCCTCCACATCCTCTCCAACACTTGTAGTCCTCTGTTTTTTTTTTAATGGCCACCAGTCTAATTGGTGTAAGATGGTATCTCATTGGGGAGGCCCAAAATGTTCTCAAACATTTGATTTGCATTTCCCTAATAGCCAGTGTTGTTGAGCATCTTTTCATGTGCTTTTTTTTCCATTTGTATTTCTTTGGAGAAGAGTCTGTTCAAATCGCTTGCTCATTTTTTAAATGGGTTGTTTGTCATTTTATTTTTGAGATATAGGATTTCTTTATATATGCTGGATATTAGGCTCTTATCAGATATATGGTCACCAAATATTTTCTCCCATTGTGTAGGGTGTATTCATTTTCTTTTTTTTCTTAAATAAAAAACTACATTTCTCAATTAAATGTTCTGTATACATATAATTTTTTTTAAAATCATACAATATGTTACACAATATATTTGGTTCACAGTAACACAATCATACAGTATTTGTCCTTTTGTATCTGGCTTGCTTCACTCGACATAATGTCCTCCAGGTTCATCCACATTATAGCATGTATCAGAACTTCATTTTTTATGGCTGAGTAATATTCCATTGTGTGGATATAACATATTTTTTACTTTATTTTGTACATTTAATAATTGAAAATATAAACAATTAAAAACTAAAAAGTAAACACAGATGAATAAATATATACATTTCTCAATTAAATATACTGGATACATATAATTTTTTTTTTTAATCAAACAATATGTTACACAATATATTTGGTTCACAGTAATGCATTCATACAGTATTTGTCCTTTTGTGTCTGGCCTGCTTTGCTCAACATAATGTCCTCCAGGTTCATCCATGTTGTCATATGCTTTAAAACTTCATTTCTTCTTACAGCTGCATAATATTCCATTGTGTGAATAGACCACAGTTTGTTTATCCATTCATCTGTTGATGGACATCTGGGTTGTTTCCAACTTTTGGAAATGGTGAATAATGTTGCTATGAACATCAATGTACAGATGTCTGTTCGTGTCACTGCTCTCAGTTCTTCTGGGTATATACCCCAGTAGTGGTATTGCAAGGTCATGTGGCAAGTTTATTTTCAACTTCTTTAGGAACTGCCAAATGGTCCTCCATAGTGGCTGTACCATTCTGCATTCCCACCAACAGTGAATAAGTGTTCCTATCTCTCCACATCCTCTCCAATACTTGTAGTTCTCTGTCTTTTTAATACTGGCCCTTCTGATAGGTGTGAAATGATAATTTATTATAGTTTTGATTTGCATTTCCATAATCATGAATGATGTTGAGCATTTCTTCATGTGTTTTTTTGCCATTTGCATTTCTTCTTTGGAGAAATATCTATTCGAGTCTTTTGCCCATTTTTCAATTGGGTCATTTATCTTTTTATTGTTGAGAAAACTCTATTGGCAATATGACAAGAAAGTATTACTTGTTTAGGTTGTTGAAAGGGGGGCATTTGGGACAGGGTACACCTGGGACAGTCTTCTAGAGAATGTGCGAGTGATCATTTTGTCATAGTGTGCTGTATTAGTCAGGGAAGACCTATATAATGAGTGGGAAGGAGTTGGACTCCCAAGCTGGGGAGGCCCAAAATGTTCTCAAACATAAGGGGTGTGTGTATCTCGAGGGGATGGGCGTTTCCTAATAGGGGAGGACAGACTAATGTGTCCAGCCCTGAGCGTTGTTGCAAGTATCTAAGAGTCTAGTCCTTTGGGGAGTGAAGCCTCGTGGTCTCCATATGGGACCCAAGAGTAGAGGGAGGGAGAAAAAGAAGAGATTGAAGTAGGAGTATTTGGGGGCAATGGAAGTGTTCTTCATGATAATTAAATGATGGATACAGGCCATGTTAAATTTCATTGCAAAATTATAGAAATGTATGGCCTAAAATGTGGACCATAGTGTGAACCATTAACCATGGTTGGCAGTTATGTTTCAATATTTATACATTGCTTGTAACAAATGTACCATCCACATGTAAATAGATTATTAATAAGGAAGGGAGGAAGAGGGAAGGTTTTGGGTATATGGGAGTCCCCTATATTCTGTATGTAACCTTATTGTGACCTAAAACTTCTTTGAAGATGGTATAAAAAAAAGATGGACACTGGGGAATAAATGGAAGAATATGTCACTGTACACACAGGACAACTGATATTACAGTGATGAAAGGAAAAATGTCAAAAAATAATTTATTTTATTTTATTTTATTTTACTTTCTAAATGTTTTTCATTTTTAATACCCCATTCTTTTTTACTTTATTTTAGTTTTAGTTTCTCTAAATTATTATGTATTTTATTTCTTATGTTTAAACATACAATTATTATTTCATTTTCTTATTAATCAAATGTGGCAATATTCTTGGCTTCATATTTGAAGAGGTTTTGGATCACAGAAAGTTTACAACCGTGGCAGGGGAGGATCAGTGGGGTTGGGTGTCAGTGATTGGAGAAACATGGGAGTAACTTCCACTTGGCATACATATAAAGTATATAAATATGTTCAAATGTTCATTGAGCATTGCCACAGTGGGAAGACATTCACAAAACAACTGAAAGATTATTTAATTCCCATCCTGAGGAGCTCTGCCACATTCTCTAATGGAACAGCAACAATCCCTCAAGTGCAGGGTCAATGACTAATGAAGAATGATGGCGCATTGATGGGTCCTTGATGTTGATGACTATGCTTTTGAGCCTTTTGCTCTTGAATTTGCAACTTAGCCTAGTGTTGGAGAGTGCCTAAGAGTTGCCTCCTGAGAACCTCCTTGTTGCTCAAATGTGGACTCCCTCTAAGCCAAACTCAGCATATAAATGCGTTACCTTCCCCCGACCCCCCAGTGTGGGACATGACTCCCAGGGATGAGCCTCCCAGGCTCCAAGAGATTACTACAAAGCACCAGCTGCTGATACAACTGGAAAAATACCTAAAATAAAAGGGGGAAAAGGTAAAGACAAATGAGTATATATGGTTAAGAGATTTCAAAGTGAGTAGGGAGGTCATCAGAGAGGTAACGCTTATGCATGTCTCAGCAGGATCTCTTAGATGGCCAAGGTAGACACTATCCCAAATAGTGGGGATTCTGAGGGCTCTGGAGACACCCAGGACCTACGGTCATGGCAGATAACTCTGGCGTTTGGTGCCTTGCCATTGGCCCTACTTTGGAGTCTGTGCTCCCAGTGTGACAGAGTTGGACTCATATGTGAAATCTCTACACATGCCTCTTCTGTCCCTTTGATTTGAACCTATAGTTGGTGCTGGAGTTGGTAGGTGTATGTCCAAGAGACTTGAATCTATGGGTTGTACATGTGCCAGCTAAGCCCTGAATTTCAATGGAGTTGCAATACCTATTCTCCAGTTCATTGGACTCAGCCAGGACAAGTAACAAGGAGATGATGGACAATGAACATCCCAAGGAACTGAAAGAGTCCACAACTGCAAGCAAGAGAGTCCAGTCCATCTGCTCTATGGGATCAAAGCCTCCTCCTAATTAAAGTTGAAGTGGACAACACCATCCCAGAAACCTCAGGATTGGGGAATGATCTACAGACTAAAGTAGACTTACTGGTATTCTGCTACAGACATTGTGATTCTAGAAATGGAAGAAACTATATCATTCATTTGTTGGCAGTGGTCACTAGAGGTTCTGAAGGCAGGGAGAGGGAAATACAGGTGAAATACAGGGGCATTTTTTGGATTTGGGAATTTTCCTGAATGACATTACAATGACAGATACAGGCCATTACATATCTTGTCATAACCTACAAAATTGTGTGACAGAGAGTGTAAACTACAATGTAAACTATAATCCATGCTTAGTGGCAATGCTCTATAATGTTTTCATCAATTGTAACAAATGTACCACACTAATGACAGATGTTGCTAATGTGGGAAAAATGTAGGAGGTGTAGGAAGCATGGCTTATGGGAATCCCCTATATTTTTATGTAACTTTTATGTAATCTAAACACCTTTTCTTAAAAAGTAAAAAATATGTTAAAAAATACTTACCCTTAATTAGGATTTTTGTGTATTAAAATGCATATGCAATTAATATCTTAAAAAATATATTGGGAACTATATTGTTTAAACTATTTAGAAAACTTTACATAAACATATTTGGAGGCAGTTCCACCACAGAGCTTTCTACCCCAATAGCAGTAATCTCTGCTTCCTTCCATTAACAATTTAATACCTACACATTTTTTAAACTATGCTTTTAATGACATTCCACAAAAAATCTTTTTCCCACAGGGATTATTTCTCTCCATCCCATGCTCTTGGTGCATATGTATTTTCCTTTATGTCATTTGGCAAAGGTAACTACTTGATTTTAAGGCCCATCCCCCAGCAAAAATAATGCCTATTTTTCTTGTCATTATATATTTAGAGACTAACAGAATGCTGACTTACCAGTAGTATCCTGGGAAATATTTATGGAATATATGAAATATTAAAAGAATAACAAAAGAAAAAAAAAGAAAAAATAAGAATGTGCCTATTCTCTCACTCAAACTTGATCAAGAGAAAGTTACATTGATAAACATAATTGGCCTAGTATCTCTCATTACAGCATTCAATGAGCTTTCCTTTACTTTGCAGTGACAGATACAGGACATTGTACATTTTGTCATAACTTACAAAATTGTGTGGGACCAAGTGTAAACTATAATGTAAGCTGTAGTCCATGGTTAGTAGCAATGCTTCAATATGGGTTCATCAATTGTAACAAAAGTACCACACTAATGAAGGATGTTCTTAATGCTGGAAAGTATGGGAGGGGGTGGGAGGGGGCATATGGGAATCCCTTATATTTTTTATGTAACATGTAATCTAAGGTTACTTTAAAAATAAAAATAAAAATTATTTTAAAAATTATGCTTTTGGCTCTTATCAAAGTTCAATACAAGAAAGGCCACTGAAAGGGTTTTTATTCATTTGTTGTCAATTTGTTGTTGAACACTTTATCCATTATATGAATCAATATCTTTGGGAGAAGGGATGCATGATAAATTTCTTTGTTATTTTAGCATTGGAAAAAATGTTTTTGCCAAAGAAATGAGATACTTCTTTTTATCCAGTGATAAGTGAAAGTTAAGTAGTAAGTAGCAGCCAAAAAGGAAGATAATATGGACCATGCAATATTGAGGAAATCAAGAGAATGGAATAATCAGGTGTAAATTGTCAGAAAAGAAGATGACTTGGGATAAAAGACAACAAACTGTTCAGGGGTGTCTTTTGTGATAGAGGATTTGGAGGAGCCAGCTTTGGATCATTCACAATCCAATATTATGGCCTTAGCCTTCCTTCATGGCCTCTGTAGCAGTTTGGAAGTTTGAAGAAGTTATGAATTTCAAAAATGGATATTGGATTATGCTTGCAAACTGGTCTGTTAATCTGGGCATGATAAAGTTATGATTAGGGCATTGACTGGGCCATGTCAGTAGGGCATTGAGCCCCACCCCTCTGTTGGTGGGGTCTCAAAGATAAAAGACATGGCAAAGGACAGTGTTGGAGCAGTTTTGAGTTGGAGTTGGGATGCGGAGTTTGGAGCTGGAGTCCCAGGAAGTAGGGTACAGAGGAGCTTGGTAATGAGGAAAGAGAGAAGGCCCTGGGAAGAGAAGCAAGCCATTTGCCTGATAGTCTACAGCTGGCCTTGTGGCACAAAGCAAGCCTGAGTCCAGAAAGAGGCAAGCCCCAGGAAGAGAGGAACCCAAGAAGCCTGAACCCTGGCAAATTTTGGCAGCTGTCATGCTCCAACACGTGGCAACAGACTTTGGTGAAGGAAGAAACTTATGCTTTATGGACTTGTAACTGTAAGCTTCTACCCCAAATAAATGCCCTTTATAAACACCAACCAATTTCTGGTATTTTGCATCAGCACCCCTTTGGCTGACTAATACAGCCTCTGAGGCCATTATACATTCTCCTTCCATTCCCTTTTACTGAGGGCAACTATCTAGGGTGTCTAAATACTATGTGCCAGCTGGTTCCTGAGCCTCACTGGAGTTGCAACACCTACTCTCCAGTTCATAGGATTCACCCATGAAAACTAACAAGTAGGTAAGAATGGAAAACCAACATACCAAGAAACTGAGAGAGCCTACAACTGCAAGCAAGAGAGTCCCATCCATCAGCAATATGGGACTTAAACCCCCTCTCAATTAAAGGTAGAGTGGGCATCACCATCCAAGAATCCTCAAGTTTGCAGAATGAACTATGGACTAGTATACGAGTGGACTTATTCATATACTATTATAGATTTATTGTGATTCTAGCAATGGAAGAACTTATATCCTTGATGTGGAGGTAGTGACCACTGGAGGTTCTGAAGTCAAGGAGAGGGAAAACAGGTGTAATATGGGGACATTTTTGGGACTTGGGAATTGCCCTGAATGATATTGCAGTGACTGATACAGGCCTTTTTATATCTTGCCATAACCTACAGAATTATGTGGGAGAGAATGTAAACCACAATGTAAACTATAATCCATGCTTTTTGGCAATGCTGCAAAATGTATTCATCAATTGCAATGAATGTACCACACTTTGAAGGATGTTGTTAATGTAGGTAAATATGGGCAGTTTGGTGTGCCGGGCATATGGGTATGCCCTATATTTTTTATGTAAGATAAATATAATCTAAATATATTTTTAAAATAAAAAAAAATAAATACTATTTCAGTACTCAAACATTGAAATGCCTCTCATCTAAATCAAACAATTTTGATGGCCGAAGTCATAAAACATCTTCATTGGGGGAAGGTTAATAACTTCTTGACAACATAATATTTATAGCATTGGTTTTAAACAGCTGCCTTTGTTACTAAGCCTCTGATGACCAATGAAAGGATGTGTAGAAGCATCCAAAGAGTACCTTTCCAAAATCTCTCAAATCACACTGCCTAAGCGTTTCACTACCATTCTTACTTTCAGAATGTAAGGTTGTCCAACAAGCATAAGAAAATACAGTCTCACTGAATTTCTGTTACAAGAGATGTGATACATAACTTCCTTATAAATATTTTTCCATCCAAAATTAAATCTTCAGACTCTTGATGAAGGAGCTTGTTTCTTATTAACAGCTCTTAACACAGTGAGCAATCAAAAAATGATAAGTGGATTTGCATAGACATATAAACCATTATTTTGTATTTTTCAATGTAATACATTTCATTATCTCTATTCAAAGCTCAGATGAATTTGTATGTGGCATAAAGTGAAAGAAATTGCAATTGAAAATAACAATGCTTTCCATGTGGCTTTCATTTAAGACTGAATACACGTTTTTCCATGTTTTTTTGAGACCACACCTCAGAAAGTCTCAGAAATTAGTGGCATTAACATAATGGATGGTGAGGGGTTGAAAACAGGAATGTATGTTGAAATCCTATGCAAGGATCAGTTAAACATCTAGATACATGTTCTTTGGAGAAACTTCAATGAGAAAGACCCCAGCATCTTGGATACTAGATACATTGAAAATCTGTGGGTGATATTTGGGGGCTAAAAACAAGGAGATTAATTGAAAACCTGTTACTGAATTTTTAAACTATTTCAGTTATTTGCCTTATCCAGATTTCAGGATTCTTATAGTCAGGTTCACACATCTAAAACAGGTGATAAGATTTTTTTTCTGCAGAAAATAAGCTGTTCCAGAGAAAAGACTGATAAATACTGTCATCTGAAGTTCCTGCAGTGAAAAAGCTTGCTTGCTACATAACTGCCTTATAGTATATCCATCAACTGATGAATGGAAAACAAAATGTAGTATATGCATACAATGGAATATTATTCATCTTTAGGAAGGAATGAAGTCTTGATGCATGTGGCAACAAGGATAAAACTTGAAGAAATTATGTTGAGTGAATTAAGCCAGACACAAAAAGACAAATATTTTGTGGTCTCACTAATGTTAACTAATTACAATGAGTGAACTCAGGAAATTCAAATCTGAGTGTAGATTACAGGAGATAGAATGAGGATTGAGAATGGAGAGCTGATGCTTAAAATGTGTAGTATTTTTTAAATAATTATTTCTCCCCCAACTCTTATTGTTTGCACTTGCTGTCTGCTCATCTTCATCTTTTTATGAGGCACCAGGAACTGAACCTGGGACCTCCATTGTGGGAAGGAGGTAACCAATCACTTGAGCCTCCTCCACTCCCTGCTTGTTGTGTCTCTCATTGTGTTATCTTGTTATGTCATCATCCTGTTGCACCACCATCTTGTTGCATCAGCTCGCTATGTCAACTCCTCATGTCAGCTCACTGTCTTGCTAAACTTCTTTAGGAGGTATCAGGAACTGAATCCAGGACCTCCTATGTGGTAGGCGGGTGCCCAAAATCTTGAGCCACATGCACTTCCTGATGTGTGCAGTTTTTTAATAAGATTGATTGTAAATGTTTGGAGATGGATAAAGATGATGGTGGCAGATTATTGTGAGTATAATTAACCGCACTGATTATGGATGTGATTGTGGCTGAAAAGGTAAGTTTAGCATCAGGTATGTCAATAAAATGAAACCCAGAGGATAAACTTGGTACTGTGTAACTAAGTGAACCTAGTTCTGGATAATGACAGTTGTTAACATTATAAATACAAGAATGTTCTTCCATGGACAAGAACAAATGTACATTCACTATTACAAGGTGTTAATCATAGGGTGGTATGTGGGAAAATACAACTAATATTATAGTTAATAGTAATATTGTTATATTTTTCAATTGTAATAAAAGTACTATACCAATTCTAAGATTCAATAATAGGGGGCAAAAGGGGTAGGGGATTATTCTTCTTAGAATAATGTAAGTTTTCTAAAATTGATTGTGGTTATGAATGCACAACTCTGTTATACTGAGAGATTTTGATTGTACACTTTGGATGGATTGTACAGTGTGTGAAAAAATATTTTAAATTAAAAACTACCACTCATCAAGCTCCTTCCATGCACACAAGTTTTCCAATAAACATTTTAGAGCCAGATTATTCAGAAATATTGTACACACAAGAATTTTCACACATTTGAAGGAAGCCTCTAATATAAAAATCAGGAGATAAAATAAAAATGCTAACTGACACCCTATATTAGCATAATATACTGGTTATAGTTCATGAGAGAATGATTTCATATTTATTCTGTTAACCACAGTCTATCTTCCATTACAGGAGTCATTGTGTTGGGGGAAACTACACCAAATATAAGATATTTACTATAGTTATTGGTAATGTTTAATGATGCTCTTTCATAATTTGTAACAATTTTTCACAATGCACAGGTAAGGTATAGTTGATGAGGTAATGTATGGAAGCCCTGTATGATGATATGCATGTTTATTTTGTAAGTTCACAACTTATACTATACACTTAATGTTTATGGATGTACATGTATGAATGAAGAACTTCAATAAAAAGTAAAAAAGCTAACTGGTTTGCTTAGAAAGAGAGAAGAATTTGTTACACCATTAAAACATGAAGAAGAGTCAATGAAAGAAAAAAATTCAATCAGAGAGCAAGAAAGATAATAGTTTTAAAATGAACCTTTTGGATATAAGGTTCTGGGAAATTAGCACCATTGTAGAAAGGCACTGCCAAGTTTTTGTCACAAAAAAATGGCTGAGAAAGGGCAAAATCCTACCCGAGTGAGTTGTTTTGGTAATCCATACAGCAGGAGGCTTCATGGCATTGATCTGGAGGGAAATGGACAAACAGATAAAGAGCCCAAGGGAAAATGGTAAGTTACTCACCCTTGTGTCTGGAAGTGGGAAGGTGGCTAAGCCCCACCCTCAAGGCAAATAGCCTCCATGGAATGCTGGCTCTCAGCAGCCAACTGAGTGGGAGTGAGCATTCCCTGGGAGGAAGAGCGTTCTGGTGAAAGGTGGAGAGTGGTTTCCTTTCTCTGGGTTTGGACACCTGACCCCCTTTGAATCTTGGGGAGGATACCAGCCAGGAATGATGTAGTCCTAGGCAGAGGGGAGAGGGGAAACTGCTCAGGAAGGCTGTCATACCCAGCCACCATAGGAGAAAGGAACATGTTCAGGGAGGGGTCAGAGACAGGCAACTAACTAGCCCAGCCACCGAAAACAATTAAAGGTCCAACACATCTAAGATAAAGGAGGCAGGAAGAGCCTGATAAGCTTTCAAAAGCCCATTTAGTCTATAGAGCTACTGTAGTACAGTGGGAGAATTTCTGCCTTGCATGTAGCAGGTTACTAGTTCAAGTCCTAATACCTCCACAGAGAAGGGATTCAGGGAGAATTAAGGTCAGCAGCTCTTGCCTTATGATAGGCAACTTATAGACTGAGTTTCTACTGTTTGTTTTGAGTTTTTTTGCATTTTTATTTCTTTTACCTTTATTTAATTTGCAAAAACTGGATACATCACCTGCAGAGGGCAGGCTGCAGGGTGATTAATTTATGAGCACCAGCAGCCTGAGAAGATCTCTAGGAGCCTAAGAGGAAAGGCTGTTTATACTGGGTTGCTTCTTTGTTGCTGTTTTGCTATTTTGGTGATTTCCATTTCTTTGTTTCCTATTTTTTTCATTTACTTATTTTTTTCAACCTACCTCATTTCTTTTCTTTCCTTCATTTTTCTGTCTTCTGACTTCTGTTGCTTTTCTTCAATTCCTCCACTTCTATTTTGGACTTCATTTTAACTTTTTCTCTCCTGTTTTCATCTCTCCTTCTATTCTCTTCTCATGTGTCTGGACTTTGAAGTCATTGTACTTTCTCTCTATTTTGTCTCTTGTTTTATATTTTTTTCTATCCCACCTCTTTTTATTTTCATTCCTTTGTATTTTTTATGATTTTTACTCGTATTAATTAGTTCCTTAGTTCTTCTACTTTTTTGTATTATTATAACTATTATTCATTTTATTTTCTTATCTCTTTCCTTTTCTCTAGTCCTAATATTTTTTTCAAGGGAACACAGACAACAGAAAGGATAAAGTATAAGAGGAACCAAGTATCAAAAATTGACCTTACCACACACAAAGAAACAACAAAATAAAACCCTAGAGAAGAAAGAGAAGTTAACCAACCAAATAAGCCTATCAAGATAAACAGATGACAAGACACTAACAAAAAATTATAAGCCATACTAAGAAACAGGAAGATACAGCTCAGTCTAATGAGCAAACAAAAAAACAGGAGGAAATGCAGAATGTGGAACAATGAGTCAAAGATGTCCAAACAAATATCATGAATCAACATAATGAAGTGAAGGAAGAGAATAAGGATATTAAGAAGACACTGGGAGAATATACTGAAGAAATTGTAAACATACATGAAAAGATAACTGACATGATGGTAATAAATGACACAATGTAAGAAATAAAAATTGCACTGGAAGCACATAAGAGCAGATTTGAACAGGCAGAGGCAAGAAATAGCAATGTGGAAGACAGTAGAGCTGAAACCAGACAAATATAACAGATAGATAATTAGTAAGAAAAGATCAAGCAGGGGCTTAGGAATTTGAATGACAACATGAAACATGCAAACATATGTATTATAAGCACCCTAGAGGGAGAAGAGAAGGGAAAGGAAGCAGAAGGAATATTGGTGAAAAAAATGGCTGAAAATTTCCCAACTCTATTGATGGACAAGGACATACATGTCCACGAAGTGCAACAAACCACAAAGAGTAAAAATATAACAGGAGTACCCCAATACATATACTTGTCAAATTGCCCAAGGCTCAAGAAAAAGAGAATACTGAAGGCAGCAAGAAAAGAGATCCATCACATAAAAGGGAAGCTCAATAAGATTAAGTGCTGATTTCTCATCTGAAACCATGGAGGCAAGAAGGCAGTGGTATGCAATAGTTAAAGTCCTAAAAGAAATAATAATAATAATAATAAACTTCCAGCCACGAATTCTCTATCAGGCAAAGCCGGGATTCAAAAACGAGGGTGAGTTCAAAATATTCACAGATAAACTGAAATTAAGAGAGTTTGTCAACAGGAAACCTATCCTTCAAGAATTACTAAGGGAAATTCTATAGGTAGAAAGGAAAAATTGGAAGAGAAGGGGATGGAGGACAGTGTAAGAATAACTAAAAATATAAAAAGAGAAATAAAAACAATATATGGCATATATAAACCTAAAGAAAATATGGCTAATGTAAGTAATTCCTTGAAAGTAATAACATTGAATGCTAATGGATTAAACTTTCCAATCAAGAGGCATAGAGTGGCAAAATGGATGAGGAAATATGACCCATCTATATGCTGTTTACATGAAACTCACCTTAGACCCAGGTACACAAAGAGGCTGAAAGTGAATGGTTGGAAAACAATTTTACATGCAAACAATAATAAGAAAAGGGCAAGAGTAGCTACTGTAATATCAGAAAAATAGACTCTAAATGCAAAACTATTGTAAGAATCAAAGGAGGACACTATATATTTATAAAAGTCATAACTTATCAAGAACAATCATAAACATTTATGAACTTAACCAAGATGCCTCAAAATACATGAGGGAAACATTGGAAAAGCTAAGAGCAGAAATGGATTACTCTAATAGAGTAATATTCTAGAGAAACAGATTATAGTGGGGGACTTTAACACACCATTATCACCATTAGACAGAACATGTCAACAGAGAATCAATAAAGAAACAGAGATCTTGAATAATACTTTAGAAGACCTGGACCTTTAGAGCATTTCACCCAAATACAGTGGGATATACATTCTTCTCAAGGGCACAGGGATCATTCCCCAGCATAGACCACATACTAGGCCACAGAACACCTCTCAATAAATTCAGAAAGTTTGATATTATACAAAGTAATTTAACTGACAACAACGGAATGAAGCTGAAAATCAATAAGGGGCAGAGAAGTAGTTTAGGCACAAAGATATGGAAGTCAAACAACACACACTTAGACAATCAGTGGGTCAAGGAGTAAATTGCAAAAAAACATCAGTAACTTCCTTGAAACAAATTAAAATGACAACACAACTTATCAAATCCTATAGGATGCAGCAAAAGCAGGAAAATTCATAGCCATAAATACCTACATAAAAAGAAGAAAGAGCTAAAATCAAAGACAGAACTGTACAGCTGGAGGAATTAGAAAAAGGATAACAAACAAAACCCAAAGCAAGTAGAAAGAAGGAAATAAAAATGACTAGAACAGAACTAAAGGAAACTGAAAATAAGAAAGCACTAGAAAAAAATAAAAATAAAAGCTGGTTCTTCAAGAATATCAATAAAATTGACAAACCTTTAGCTATATTAACAAAGAAAAAAAGAGAAAAGATGTAAATACATAAAATAAGAAATGAGGAAGGGGATATCTCCACAGACCCCACAGAAATAAAGAGTATTATAAGAGAATATTTTGAAAAATTGTATGCCAATGTAGATGGATAATTTAGAGGAAATGGACAAATTTCTAGAAATACATAAGAGGCTTACATTATTGAAAGAATAAATCTATGAACTCAACAAATGAATCACAATGATGAGCTAGAATTAGTCATCAAAAGTCTCCCAGCTAAGAAGAGCCCAGGACCAGATGCCCTCACAGGTGAATTCTACCAAAAAATAGAAATGTAGAGAATATTGTATAACTCATTCTATGATGCCAACATCACCCTAATACCAAAGCCAAACAAAGATGCCACATAAAGGGAAGACTGTAGACCAATCTCTCTAATGAACCTAGATGCTAAAACCCTCAAAAAAAAAAAACTTGCTAATTGTATTGAAAAACACATCAAATTAATTATGCACTATGATCAAGAGGGTTTCATCCTTGGGTATTCAAGGATATTTCAACAACAACAAAAAATCAATGTAATACACCACCTAAACAGATTGAAAGAGAAAAAAGAATACACATGATCATCTCTATACATGCAGAAAAAGGTTTTGACAAAATACAGCACCCTTTCCTAATAAAAACACACAAAGCTAGGAATAGATGGAAACTTCCTCAACATGATAAAGGGTATATATGAAAAAACCCGCAGCTAAGCTCATAGTGAATGGTGAAATCCTAAAATCTTTCCCTCTAAGATCTGGAACAACATAATATTCCCACTGTCAGGTCTTATTTAATATTGAGTTAGAAGTACTTGCTTGAGGTCTTAGGCAAGAAAAAAGTATGAAGTCATCCAAATTGGAAAGGAAGGAGCAAAAATTTCACTATTTGCAAATGACATGATTCTCTACCTTGAAAGCCCTGAGAAATCTACAACAAAGCTTCTAGAGCTTATAAATGAGTTCAGTAAAGAGGCATGTTATAACATCAATGTACAAAAATCAGTAGTATTTTGTACACCAGTAATGAGCAAACTGAGAAGGATATCAAGAAAAATATCCCATTTACAATAGCAACTAAAAGAATCAAATATGAAGGAAAAAATTTAACTAAAGATATACATGACTTGTATGCAGAAACCTACACAACACTTTTGAAGGAAATAAAAGAAGACCTAAATATTTGGAATAATATTCTCTGTTCATGGATAGGAAGACAAAACAACATTAAGATGTTTATCCTACCCAAAGTGATTTACAGATTTAACACAATCCAAATAAAATTTACTACAGCATTTTTTAATGAAAAAATTCTTACTGAAAAGCTAACTCTGAGTAATATTTGTAAGTGCAATAGCCCATAATAGCCACGGTATATTGAAAAAGAAAAATGAAATTGGAGGAATCACACTACCTGACTTTAAAACATACTGCGCAGTACACTGGTCAAAACTGCAAGGTACTGTCACAAGGGTAGACATACCAATGGAACTAAATTAAGAGTTCTGATCTAGATCCTCACATATACAGCCAACTGATATTTGACAAGGTCACCAAGCCCACTCAACTCGGAGAGAATGATGTCTTCAAAAAATGATGCTTGTAGAACTGTATATCCATATCCAAAAGAATGAGAGGGGAACACCAGCTCACATCTTATATATAAATTAACTCAAGATGGATCAAAAATCCAAATATAAGACCCAAGAACATGTGGATCTTGGAAGATAAAATAGGGAACCAAATGCAGTATATTGTATTAGGAAATGTTTTCATGAACTTTACACCCAAAGCATGATCAATGAAAGAAAAAATAGATAAAAGGGACCTACTCAAAATTAACAACTCCTGCACCTCAAAGGAGTTTGTCCAGAATGTGAAAAGGCAATCTACACCATAGGAGAAAATTGTTGTTAACCATATATCTTGTAGGGGCCTAAATATCTTACATATATAAAGAAATCCTACACCTTGAAAATAAAAAGACAACCAACCCATTTAAAAAATAAGCAAGTGATTTGAATAGACACTTCTCCAGGAAGAAATACAAATAGCTAAAAAGCACATGAAAAGATGCTCAACATCACTAGTTATTAGGGAAATGCAAATCAAACCTACAATGAGATATATTACATGCAATAGACAGGCAGCTATTAAAAAACAGGACTACAAGTGTTGGAGAGGATGTGGAGGAATGGGAAAACTTATCCAAGGGTGGTGGGAATGTAAAATGCTACAGCCATGTAGGGGACAGGTTGGCAGTTCCTAAGGAAGCTAACTATAGAAATGTCATATGATGCCACAGTCCCACTGCTGGGTATAAACGAGAAGAATTGAAAGCAGGGACATGAGCAGATGTTCCAATGTTCATAGTGGCATTATTCACTATTGCCAGAAGTTGGAAACAACTGAAATATCCATCAACACATGAATGGATAAACACATTGTGGTTTATACATACAATGGACTCTTTTCTGCTGAAAAAAGAATGCAGTGTTAACACATGGGATAACTGGATGAATCTTGAAGACCTTATTTTGAGTGAAGCATGTCAGGTACTGAAGGACAAATATTACATGACCTCACTTATATGAATTAGGCAAACTGAATAGACTCACAGAGCTAGAGTCTGGAAGACAGGTTTAGAGGAGACAGTAATGGAGAAGAAGGTTGTGAGCAAACAACCATATGGGCAAAATCTATGATAAGGTAGAAAGGTGTAGTAGTGCAGTGGATGGGCATAACAGTGGTGCAGTGATGCTATTGGGTTGGGCAGTGCTGGTTTGTGATGGGGTAAGGTGGGGAGGGTAGGTTGGGTTGTCCATGGAAATGAGGGGAGGGTTGGGGGAGGAAGTAGGTGAACTCTGGGAATTTGCTGGTATGTGGTTGAAACTACAACTTTGGCAATGTTCTTTAGACAAAATGACATGGAAGGGTTACTCGTCTGGAGTATTTAATGTGGGGGACATGCAGGACAGGTTAAATCTTGTGCATGCCTCTAGGGAGAGTGTGAGTGTTCATCTTGTCATAATGAGTTGTATCAGTGGGTGGAGACCCACATAATGAGTGGGAAGGTGTTGGACTCCCATCCTGAGGAGTCCTGTTATTTCCTCAAATACAGGGGCAGGAGAATCTCCAACCTATGCAGTGCCTAATAGGGGAGGACAGGCCAGTATGTCAAGCCCTCAATATTGTTGCGAGTAACTATGAATCTTGTTTTTCAAGGAGTGAAGCTTGGTATTTGCTGTAGGTATTGAGGGGAAGGGGAAGGAGGAATAGAATAGATGAGACATGGAGCATTTTTGGGGTGATGATCTTGCAATGATGGATACATGCCATGTTAAATTTCATCAAAATTTATAAAAGTGCATGGACCAAAATGTAAACCATAATGTAAATCATTGACCATCATTAGTAAAAATGTTTCAATATTTATACATCGGTTGTAACAAATGTACCATCCACATGTAAAATGTTATTAGTAGGGGAAAGGGGGAAAGGGGGTGGATGTTGGGTAAATGGTATCCTCTTTATTCTTTATGTGAATTTTCTGTAACCTGAAGCTTCTTTGAAGATATAATGAAAAAAAAATAAGACCCTGGGGAAATAAATGGAAGAAAATGTCACTGTACATCCAAGACAACAGATCTTACAGTGATGAAAGACATAATGTCAAAAACTTTTTAATACTTTTTCTCTATTTTTTATTATCCAGTTTTTTTTATTTCTTTGTATTTTATTTCTTTTTTAAAAAAACTATAATTTTTATTTCACTTTCTTATTAATTGTATTTCATTATTTTGTTGCCTTCATTTTGAAGAAGTTTTGGATCACAGAAGGGTTACAACTGTGACAGTGGAGGATTACTGTTGCAGAGAGTAAGGGAAGGGGGATACATTGGAGGAGGTTCAACTGGGGCATACCTAAAAAGCACATAAATGTGTTCAAATGTTCAACGGGCATGGTCACAGTGGGTGGAGATTCACACAAAAAACTGGAAGAAGATCAAATTCCCATCCTGGGGAGCTCTGCCTCATTCTCTAATGTCAAAATAAGAATCCCCCAAGTACAAGGGCAGTGACTAGGGAAGGAGAATGGTCCATTGTTTGGCCCTTGGTATTGATGACTGTACTTATGAACCTTTACTTTTGAAATTTTAAGTTAGCCTAGCATTATAGGTTGCCTAAGAGTTACCTCCTGACAGTGTAATTGTTGCTCAAATGTGGCCTCTCTGTAAGCCAAATTCAGCATATAAATTCATTACATTCCCCCCAGTGTGGGAGATGACTCCTGGGTTGAGGTTCCCTGACACTGAGGGATTATGACCAAGCACCAACTAGCAAGGCAACTGTAAAAAAGACCTTGACTGAAAGGGGGAATGGGTAAAGACAAATGAGTTTATATGGCTAACAGACTTCAAAATGAGTTAGAGGGTCATTCCAAAGGTTATGCTTATGCACGTCTCAGCAGGAACTCTTTGACTACCAAAGTAAATATAACCTCAAAGTAAATATAACCTCAAATAGAAGGGCTCTTAGGGCTCTGGAGACATCTAGACACTATGGGCATGGCAGATGGCTCAAGAGTTTGGTACCCTTCCAGCGGACCCTACTTTGGAATTTATGCTCCCCAGTGTGACAGTGTTGGACTCTGCTGTGGTTTCTTTAGACAGGGCTCTTCTTTTCCTTCTATTTAAACCGTTAATTATGACTAGAGTTTATACTTAAATCTTTGGGCTATCCATGTGCCAATTGATCCTGAATCTCCACAGAGTTGCAACACCTACTCTCTACTTCATTGGACTCACACAGGACAACTAACAAAGAGATGATGATGGACAACAGCCATCCCAAGGAACAGAGAGAAGTCTGCAACTGCAAACAAGATAGTCCCAACCATCTGTCCCATAGGATCTAAGCCCCCTCTCAATTAGAGGTGGAGTGCACATCACAATACCAAAATCCATAGAATTGAGGAATGAATGATGGACTAGAGTAGAATTACAGTTACTGTAGTATAGACTTATTGTGATTCTAGCAATGGAAGAACTTATATCTTTGATGTGGAGGCAATGGCCACTGGAGGTTCTGAGGAGAGGGAGAGGGAAAAACAGGTGTAATATGGGGACATTTTTGGAACTTGGGAATTGTCCTGAATAACATTGCAATGACAGATACAGGCCATTATATATCTTGCCATAACTTACAAATTGTGCAGGAGAGTGTGTAAACTACAATTTAAACTATAATCCACACTTTGTGGCAATGCTCCAAAATGCATTCATCAATTGTAACAAATGTATCACATTAATTAAGGATGATGTTAACGTGGGAAAATGTGAGAGGGGTAGGGAGCGGGGCATATGGAAATCCCCTATAGATTTTATATAATATTTATGTAATCTAAGTATCTTTTAAAATATAAATTATATTAAAAATAATAAAATGAATCTTTTGGATTTTCAGAAAGGTGGCATCAGAGTAGTTAGACAGGACTCAACTCTCTTACAAAAACTATGGATGAAGGGCAAAAAGTTTTCGAGAGTGCTGTCTTGGGGATTTGTAGACCAGGAGAGTAATGTGCATCCTACAGGAAGGTAAGTGATAGAGAAATGAAAAAGCAAAATTGAAAACTGTGTGTTGCTAAACACTGTGGCCAGGAATGGCACCCATTTCACAACCTCAATGTCAAAAGCATGGGTAAATCCCATGGCTCACTGTAGCCAACTCACAGGGGAGAAGATATCTTCTTCACTGGGATCAGGGTGTGTATACTGAAGGACCGAGAGTCATTTCTTTTCAATGACATTGGCCAGCAGTGCACACATTGAATTCCAGCTTTTAACAGACCAGAATCACAGGCAAGTGGTAGCTGAAGGAGACTCTTCCATGCAAAGATCATGAAAGAGAGCCATCTGATGGTAGGTCAGGAAAATTTAGAAGTAAAACTTGTTTTGGAGACTCCATGTCCCAAAATCTTTGACCCTGATCTGCACCCCATTAGTGGTTCCCTGGACCTATTTTGGTAAGACATAACTGCACATTTGAAGGAACTAGAAAAAGAACTGCAATCTAATCCCAATCCAAGCTGAAGGAAATAAATAATACAGATCAGAATAGAAAAAAATGAAATCGAGAACAAAAAATGCAAGAAATTATAACAATGAGGTGGAGCCAGTGGCCACTTGACACTTTTGGGGTAGGGAGGGGATGAGCAGTTGAAATACAGGGGCTTCTTTGGGAGTTGGAGGTTGTCCTGAGTACTGTTGTGGCAACGGGTGTAGGCCATTTTAAATCAGCACACACCACTCAGAACTGAGTGGGAGAGAGTGTGTTCTACAGTGTGAACTGTGGTCTATGGTTGGTGGCAAGGCTCCAGGATGTGTAAGTTCATTGAGGGTGGTGGGCCACACTTGTGGGAGATGTTTGTGTGGGATGTGGTGGGAGGTGTGGGAGGTGGGCAACATGGGAATCCCAGTGGGTTCCATGTAATATTTTGTGTAATCTAAGCACCTCTTAAAATATATGTGTATATATATATATATATATATATATATAACATTTTTGTAAGCAAATACACATATATGCATATATATTTATATATCATTTTGCAAATGTTTGTATGTATTGTGAGAATTTTGATTTTTACCCACAATAAAAATAAATTAAAAAAAAATGCAATAGAGGGATTGATGAAAATAAAAATCTGTTTCTTTGAGAAGATCAACAAAATCGACAAACACTTAGGTAGAATGATGAAGAAAAAAAGAGACAAAATACAAATTAATAAAATCATAAATGTAAGGAGGAACATCACCATTGGCCCGACAGAAATAAGCAGGATCATCAGAAGGTACTATGAGCAACAGTACACCAATACAATAGACAATGTAAACTAAATGAACAAATTCCTAGAAACACATGAACAACATACATTGACACAAGAAGAAAAAGAAGAACTGAACAAACTAATCACAAGTAAAGAAATTGAAATACTCAAAATACTCCCTAAAATGAAAATCACAGGACCATTTGGTTTCATAGGTGAATTCTAACAGTCACTCAAAGATGATCTAATGCCAATCTTGCTCAAACTCTTCCAAAAAATTGAAAAGGAGGGAATTCTACCTACCTCATTCTATGAAGCTAATATCACTCAAAGCAGATAAAGATACTATAAAAAGGAAAATTACAGACCAATTTTTATAATGAATGTAAATTCAAAAATCTTCAAGAAAATACTTGCAAACTGAATAAAGAAAAATACATTAAAAGTATTGTACACCATGATCAAGTGGGTTTTATCTCAGGCATGCCAGGGTGGTTCAACACTAGAAAATCAATTAATGTAACACACCACGTTTTAAAAATTGAAGAAGAAAAATCAAATAATCATCTCAATTTATACGATAAAACATTTGACAAAACACAACATTTCTTGATAAAAATACTACAAAAGATAGGAATGGAAGGAAGTTTTTCATCATGGTAAAGTGCATAAATGAAAGACCATTAGCTAACATTGTACTTACTGGTGAAATCCTGAAAGCTTTCCCACTGAAAGCAGGAACAAGATGAGGATGTTCACTTTCACAATTGTTATTCAATGTTGTGCTGGATTTTCTACTTGAGTAGTCAAGAAACAGAAATAAAATGCACCAAAAATAAGAAAGGAAGATGTGAAACTTTTACTATTCATTGATGATATGATCCAATATCTAGAAAATCCTGAAAAATCCACAAGAAAGCTCCTAGAAGTAAAAGATGAGTTCAGCAATGTGGTGGGATACAAGAGTAATATGAAAAATCAGTAGCCTTTCTATACACTACTAATGAGCAATCTGAGAAGGAAGCCAGAAAAAAAAAATTAATTACAATACCCACTAAAAGAATAAAATATTTAGGAATAAACTTAACCAAGGAAATAAAGGACTGATTTTAAGAAACTATAAAGCATTGTTAAATAAACCAAAGAATACCTAAATGAATGGAAGGATATTCAGTGTTCATAGACTGGAAGACTAAATATTGTTAAGATGACAATTCTGCCAAATCTGATTTACAAATTCAATGCAATCCCTATAAAAATTCCAACAGCCTTTTTTTAAAAAATGGAAAAGCCAATTACCAAATTTATTTGGAAGGACAAGGAGCCTTGAATAGCAAAAATGTATCTAAAAAGAAGAATGAAGTGGAAGGATTCTAACTTACTGACTTTAAATCATAATATTTAGTTTTAATTTTAAGGAGTTCCCATTTATCTATTTTTTGTTGTTATTACTTGCACTTTGGGTGTAAAGTTTATGAAATCATTCCCTACTACAAGATCTAGTAGATAATGGACACAGGATATGGTAAATATCATCAAAATTATTAAACTATCATCTAAATTGTAAAATTGTAAACAAACAAACAAAAAAAAAGATCTAGTAGATGCTTCACTTCTTTATCTTCTAGAAGTTTTATGGTCTTGGCTCTTATATTTAGGTCTTTGATCCAACTTGAGTTAATTTTTATACAGTGCATGAGATGGTGATCCTCTCTCATTCCTTTGTATATGGATATCCAGTTCTCTAATCACTATTTGTTGAAGGGCCATTCGCTCCCAGCTGAGTGGGCTAGGTGGCTGTGTTGAATATCGGTTAACCATATATGCAAGGATCTATATCAGATCTATATCTATCCTTGTGCCAGTATCATGACGTTTAGACCACTGTAGCTCTTTAGTATGCCTTAAAGTCAGGTAGCATGATTCCTCCAATTGTGTGTTTCTTTTTCAGTATGTTTTTGGCTATTCAGGGCTCCATCCCCATCCAAATAAATTTCATAATTAACTTTTCCAATTCAGTAAAAAATACTCTTGTAATTTTTATTGGGATTACATTAAATATGTAAATCAGTTTGGGAGGGACAGACATCTAATGATGTTTACTCTTCCAATCCATGAACAGGGAATATTCTTCCATTTATTTAGGTGTTTATTTTTAAAAATTTTCTTTAACAATGGAATATTTTGTGTACACGTTTTTTACATCTTGAGTTAAATTTATTTCTAGATTTTTTATTCTTTTAGTTGCTATTGAAAATGGATTTTTTTCTTGATTTCTTCATCAGATTTCTCATTTTTGGTGTACAGAAATGCTACTGATTTTCACGTGTTTATCTTATATCCTGCTTCTTTACTGAACTTGTTTATTATCTGTAGAAGCTTTTTTTGTGGATTTTTCAGAGCTTTCTATGTATAGGATCATGTCATCTGCAAATAGTGAAAGTTTTATTTCTTCCTTTCCAATTTTTATGACTTTTATTTCTTTTTCTTGCATAAGTGCTCAAGAAAGTACTTCTAACACAATGTTAAATAAGAGTGGTGACAGTGGGCATCGTTATGTTGTTCCAGATCTTAGAGGGAAAGCCTTTAGCATTTCACCATTGAGCATGATTTTAGATGTGTTTTTCATATGTACCCTTTACCATGTTGAAGAAGGTTTTTTGAAGTGTTTTTATTAACAAAGGATACTGTATTTTGTCAAATGCTTTTTCTGTATCAATAGAAATGATTATGTAATTTTTTTCTTTCCATCTGTTCATGTGTTGTATTACATTGATTTACTTACGTTGAATCATTCTTGTATACCAGGGATGAAACCCACTTGCTCATGATTTATATTTTGTTTGATGTGTTGATGTACCAAGTATTTTGTTGAAGACTTTAGCATCCAGGTTCATTAGAGAGATTTGTCTCTAGGTTTCTTTTCTTGTGGCATCTTTATGTGGCTTTGGTATTAGGGTGATTTTGAAGTCATAGAATGAGTTAGACAATGCTCCCTCCACTTTTATTTTTTGGAAGATTTTAAATAAGACTGGTGATAGTTCTTTGTGCAATGATTTGTAGAATTCACCTGTGAAGCCATCTAGTCCTGTACTTTTTTTAATTGGTAGGTTTGGATGACTAATTCAATCTCATTACTTGTGATTGGTCTGTTGAGTTCTTCAATTTCTTCTTTTGTCAGTGTAGGTTGCTTTTCTGTTTCTAGAAATTTGTCCATTTCATCTGTTATCCATTTTGTTGGCATAAATTTTTTCAAATTATCCCCTTTTGACACTATTTTTTTCCTGTGGGATCAGTGATGATAACCCCTCACTCATGTTTTATTTTATTTATTTACATTTGCTCTTTTTTTCTTTTAGCTAGGGATTGTCCATTTTATTAAATTTCTCAAAGAACCAGCTTTTGGTTTTGTTTATTTTTTCTATTTTTTCCCTCAATTTAGTTAGTTCTGCTCTAATCTTTGATATTTCCTTCTTTTTGTTACCTTTGAGATTAGTTTGTTGTTCTTTTTCTAGTTCCATGACGTGTGCAATTGGGCCTTTAAATTTAGATGTCTCTTCTTTTTTAATATGATCCTTTTTGGCTATAAATTTCCCTCTCAGCTCTGCTTTTTCTGCATATCATAGGTTTTGGTATGTGGTGTTCTGATTTTCATTCTGTTCAAGATACTGATTTTTTTTGCAATTTCCTCCTTGACCCACTGATTGTCTAAGAATGTGCTGTTTAATTCCCATATCATTCTACTTATTCTGTTTCTCTTCCCCTTATTATTTTCTAGCTTTATTCCATTGTGGTCACAGAAAGTACATTGTATAATTTCAATCTTCTAAATTCATTAAGACTTGTTCTGTCACCTAGCATGTGGTCTATCCTAGGGGATGATCCATGTGTTCTTGAGAAGAATGTATATCCTGCTGTATTGGGATGTGATATTTTGTATATGTCTATTAGATCTAGATCCCCTAATGTATCACTTAAAGCCTCTTCTTCTTTATTAACTCTCTGTTGAGATGTTCTGTCTATTGTTGATAATGGTGTATAAAAATTCCCCACTATCACTGGACAAGCATTTTTTTCTCCCCTTTTTTCCCAATGTTTACCTCATGTATTTTGGAGCACTCTGGTTAGGTGCATAAATGGTTATGATTGTTCTTTCTTCTTTATAGATTATCCCTTTTGTTAAAATATACTGTCCTTCTATGTCTTTTATAATAGTTTTGTGTTTAAAGTTCTATTCTGTCTGATATTAGTATACCTACTCTTGCCCTTGGTCACTGTTTGCATGTTGAATTATTTTCCAACCATTCACTTGCAAACTCCTTGTGTCCCTGGGTCTAAGGTGAGTTTCTTATAAACAGCATATAGATGGGTCACATTTCCTTATCCATTCTGTCAATTTATGTCTATTGATTGGAGACTTTAATCCATTAACAGTCAATGTTATTACTGTCAAAGCAATACATACAGTAGCCATTTTTTAATTTAGGTTTATATACATCATATTTTGTTTAATTGCATATTTTATCTTTTTAGTTATTCTTATCAATAATATTCCTTTCTATACTCTCCTCCAACCATCCCTGTTTTTTTCCTTTCAATCTGCAGAACTCCCTTTAGTATTTCTTGAAGGGCAGGTTTCTTGTTGACAAACTCTCTTAATCACTGTTTATCTTTGAAATTTTGAACTCTCCCTCATTTGTTATAGATTTATGTTGTTTATTTATTTCTCCCTACCCCCTCTCTGTTTTGCACTTGCTGTGTCTGTTAATCTTCTTTGTTTCTTTAGGAGGCACCAGGAACTCAACCTGGGACCTCCGATATGGGAGGGAGGTGCCTAATTGTTTGAACCACCTCCATTCCCTGTTTGGTTGTGTCTCTCTTTATATTCTTCTTCCTGTGTCTCTTGTTGTGTCATCTTGTTGCATCAGCTCACCATGCCTGCCCAACACATCAGTTTGCCATCCTGCCTGTCTTCTTTAGGAGGCACCAGGAACCTCTGCTCCCTGCTTTTTTGAGTGTCACTCTTTATGTTTTTTTTTTCCTTGTGTCTCTTGTTGCATCATCTTGTTGTGTCAGCTTGCCGTGCCTGTTTGTTGTTTTCTTTAGGAGGTACTGGGAACTGAACCATGTACCTCTCATGTGGTAGATGGGAGCTCAATTGCTGAAGCCACATCCACTTCCCTCTCCCTCATTTTTGAATGCCAGCTTTACTGGATATAACATTCTTAGCTGGCAATTTTTTTTCTTTTACAACCTTAATTATGCCATACCACTGCCTTCTCACCTCCATAGTTTCAGATGTGGAGTCAGTGTTTAATTTTATTGAGTTTCCCTTTTATGTGATGGATCTTTTTTCACTTGTTGCTTTCAAAATTCTCTCTTTGTCTTGTACATTTGACAATTTGATAAGGATATGTCTTGGGGTATCCCTGTTAGAATTTAAACTGTTAGGATTGCACTTCTTGGACATGTATATCCATGTCTCTCAGGATAGTTGGGAAATTTTCTGTCATTATTTCCTCCAACACTTCTCCCCCCCCCTTTCCCTTCTATTCTCCTTCCATGATGCCTATAATGCATATGTTTGTATTTTGTGTTGTTATTCAATTCAATGTGTTCCTGCTGAATTATTTCCTATCCTTTTATCTATCTGTCCTATTATCTTTGCAATTTAACATGTTATATTTTCAACATCACTAATTCTTTACTCTGCCTGTTCACCCCTGCGGTGTGTGCTTCCAGCATACTTTTAATTTCCTGGATTATGTCATTCATCATTATGACAGTTTGAGGTTATTTTTGTGAATCCCAAAAAGATAAAGATTATGTTTGTAAACTAATCTACACTTCTAGGTGTGTTATCTTTTGAATATATTGGATTCAGTTGAAGGATCTTTGATTAAATTTTCTGTAAAGATTAAGGTTTGATTTGACCACACCAGTAAGATGTGACTCAGGTTGAGTCCCCACCCACTTTTTGGACAGGTATAAATGGGCATTCACTCAAGAAGAAATGGGAAGATAATGCTCTGTCATATATTGATCCTCTGGTCCTGGTGAGAGATGAGATATTCACCTGATAGTTTGAAGCTGACCTTGTGAAGAGAGTTGACAGTGATATAGAAAGCCCTATGCCAGAGGAGAGATGAAGCCCTGAAAGACAAGTTCTATGCCAACCTGAAGCTGAGAGAGAGGAAACCCAGTGGGGAAGGCTGAACCCTCACAGAGATCAGTGACCATCTTGCTTCAACATGTATCAACTGACTTTGGTGAGATAGGAACTTGAGTTGGATTCTTTAGAGCCTTGTAACTTTAAGTTTTCACCTCAGATAAATACCCTTTATAACAGCCAACAGTTTTCAGGTACTTTTCATCAGCACCCCTTTGGCTTAATAACACAGACTTTGGTACTGGGTGTGGAAAATAGTCTGTTGCAATTACCAAAAGTGCTGCAATGGTTTTTTAAATGGATAGAGGTGTTTTTGGGGAAGGATAGTGATATGTTTGATGCAAAAGACCTAGATTGTTTTGAAGATACTGTTGGTAGGAATATGGAGCCCTAAGTTATCTCTGATAAAGCCTAAGAATGAAATGATGAAACTATTATTGGTAACTGGAGGAAAGATGATCCATGCTTTAAACTTTCAGAGAACTTAGCAAGATTGACTTCTGATGTTATATAGAAGGCATAATTTGAAAATAGTGAGCCTAGGCCTTTACCTGAAGTGCTTTCCAACATAAACTTGGAGAATGTGGCCTGGATTCTCCTTGCAGCTTATAGCAAAATATGAGGGGAAAGAGATAAGCTGAAACTGAATTGTTGGGCACAAAGGACCCAGAGATGATTCAGGAAATCCCATGCCTCTTCAAATCAAGCCCCCAGATGATCTTGCCCTATTTGAAAAATTAACTTAACATGGAACTTGTAAGTCAGGATTGAAAAGGCAGTTATCCATGAAAGTCTTGTGGAAATTCTTATTGTCTTATGTCTTGAACATCTGCATTATGCATGCTAAACCAACAATTTTTTGTGACATCTGTATGAACAAAACCACAGTCTACCTGGGCTAAAAGTGAAATGGAAGGGAGAGATGGAAGGGTAAATGACCTTAAGAGGAAAACCATGGAAGCTGAGGTTTTGAATTTAGGTATCTTGGGTCAAGAGAGGGAGCCCAACCCATGTGTATGGAGAGGGTAAGTTTGCCCCAGTATTTAAAAGGGCTGATGTTCCAGCCCAATGTTCAGGGAGAATTTTGCCACCACAGGTTACAGAGAGGGTGAAGAACATTCCCCAGTGGTTGGGCAGAGTTAGTGTACAACATCACTTCTCTGAAGTGGATGTGCCTGTTCCCCATAGGTTGGGAGAGTGAGGTCACCATCATACTGCTTTGAGGGGTTTGGGCCTAATCCCCATAGACTAGCCAAGGCCAGGTCACCACATCACTATTCAGAGGAGGTTGGACCTATATGTCAGAGATTAGGGAGAATGTTGCTGCTACCTCATTGTACTAAGCAGTTGAGACTGTAACCCAGAGATTGAGGAAAGTGTGGCCATTACCCCAATGTTCTTGGAAGGTAATGTTTAAAGCTCAGTCACCAACAAGATGCTTGAGGAGGGAGAAACCAAGAAAATGGCCATTGGACAAGCCTGCAGAAAGGGTGGACCCACATAAGACCCCAGGGAGAAGTAGAAACCATTATCTTAAGAACGACTCTCAGACTTTGAAATCTAACAGAGTATGCCCTGCAGGTTTTTTGAAATACTGGGAACATGTGACACGTTTCCCTCCCAAATTCTCCTTGTGGTAATTCAAAAGTTTTCCATATGTTTATGCATCATGTGTATTTTTGAAGCAGATGACTTGTTTTGTAAGTTTCACAAGTCTTCAGCTAGATGAGACTTGCCAAAAGACAAACTGTATTCCTATAAATGATTGTTATGGATTTTGTATATAGCATTGCTACTGAATGCTTTAAGTTTTTTTGGATTCAGAAGGTTTATTGTAACAGGTCAAGTTTATTTTTGTGACTCCCCAAAATAAAAAGATTATATTAGTAAACTAATCTATTCTTCTGGGTGTGATACTCTTTGATTATATTGTGTTCAGTTGAGGGGCCCTTGATTAAATTACATGTAAAGTTTAGGACTTTGAATTGACCACGTCAGTAAGGTGTGGCTCAGGTTGACTCCCTGCCCCCTTTGTGGGCTGATATAAATGGACACTTACTCATGAAGACCCATGAAGATAGTGGTTGGTTATATTTTGTCCCTGAGGCCCCTGAGGAGAGATGAGCCTTTCGTCTGATAGTTTGCAGCTGACCTTGGGAAGAGAGCTGAGACTGATCTAGAAATCCTGGAAAGAAATGAGCCTGATGCCAGGAGAGAGAAGAAGCCCTAAGAGACAAGCCTTATGCTAGTGAGCAGCTGAGAAAGAGGAAACCTGGAGGGGAAGAGTGAGCACTCCCAGAGATCAGTGACGATCGCTTCAATATGTGGCAACTGACTTTGGTGAGATGGGAACTTGAGCTGGACAATTTAGGGCCTTGTGACTTCAATCTTTCACCCCACATAAGTACCTTTTATAACAGCCAACAAATTTCAGGTAGTTTGTATACACACACTTTTAATTGACTAATAAAAACACCATAATATCTGTTATCTTTTAATGTATGTTTATGGTTTCTTCCATATTTTCACCCAATGCTTTCTTTTCTTATATATTTTTATTTTCTTAAAAGACACTTAGATTACACAAACATTACATTAAAATATAAGGGATTCCCATATGCCCTGCTCCCTAACCCTCCCACATATTCCCATATTAACAGCATCCTTCATTAGAGTGGTACATTTGTTACAATTGATGAATACATTTTCAAGCATTGTCACTATGCATGGATAATAGTTTATATTACAGTTTACACTCTCTTACACACAATTTTGTAAGCTATTACAAATAATAATGGTCTGTATCTGTATTTGCAATGCCATTCAGGACAGTTCCCAAGTCACAAAAATGCCCTCACATTACTCCTGTTTTTCCCTCTCCTTCCCCTCAGAATCTCCATTGGTCACTACCTCCACACTGTTAGAATCACAATAAGTCTATAGGAGAATACCAGTAAGTATACTCTAGTCTATCATTTATTCCCCAATCCTGAGGATCTGTGGTGGTGATGCCCACTCCACCTCTAATTGATAGGGGACTTAGATCCCATGGGGGCAGTTGGATGGGACTATCTTTCTTGCAGTTGCAGACTCTCTCTGTTCCTTGGGATAGTCCTTCTCCATCACCATCTCCTTGTTAGTTGTCCTGGGTGAGGCCAATGAACTGGAGAGTAAGTGTTGCAATTCTGTTTAGATTCAATGGATAAACAAATTGTGGTATATACACACAATGGAATTTTACTCAGCTGTAAGAAGGACTGCGGTATTAACACATGGTATAACATGGATGAATCTTGAAGACCTTATGTTGAGTGAAGCAAGCCAGGCATTGAAGGACAAATATTATGTGACCTCACTCATATGAATTAAGCAAATTGAGCAAACTCACAGAGATAGTCTGGAAGATAGTTTTACAGGAGTCAGAAAGGGAGAAGGTTATGAGCCAATGTCCATATTGGCATATTCTATGATAAGGTGGAAGGGTGTAGTTGTGCAAAGTCTTCTTGATATCCTTCAACTCTTCCTTCACTTCATTAAGTTGATTAATGGTATTTGTTTGGACCTCCTTGATTAGTTGTTCCATGTTTTCAATCTTCTCATGTTTTTTAGTTTGTTCATTGAAGGAGTTCAATTAGGCCATTGACCTGTGACAGAAAGCAGGCTGCCTTGGTATATATGGGACAGGTGTCTCTAGTCTCAAGACACTAAGATAAGATCTGGTACGAGCCTGGTGGAGAAGGATTCTGTGCTTCAAGGAGTGTATCCGGTATATGTCAGATAATGATTAACAAGGTCTGTTACATGCATGAATGTAAGGAGAACTGAACCATTAACCCTAAAGATTTGCTGACTTTAGTAACGTGTAAACTGGCATGTATCTATTACCTTTGCACATTCGCACACATATTTTCTTTGTTCTAAAGCTAAATAAATCCACGATGTTTTATGCAGCAGCACTCTCCTCCCCTTGGATTGAGGGTCCCCTGACCCTGGCTATCTCTTGTTTCTTTCTCATCTGCGGCACCATTTTCATGGACATAGTTCCTGAACATCAACATTTGGCACCCGAACAGGGACCCAAAAACGCAACTTTTCTTTTGGTCAATGCGCAGCAGGCCAAGGAGCTCCTGACGAGTGGTTTTCAAAAAAGGTAAGTTACATCCTTGGGATCATCAGGGAAATGGGGAATCAGCAGTGGAACTTTGGAGAGTACTCTAGAGTGTTAAAAACTTTATTAAAAAGCGCCGGTGTAACTATTAAATCCTCGGCTTTTGAGGAACTTTTTTCGCTTGTACAGAAACATTGGCCACAAGGGCAGAATATTTTAAATCTGAAACAATGGAAGTTAGCCATGAAAGCTTTAAAAAGGGCTTATCAAAAGGGAGAGATAATTCCCATACATGTATGGTCTTTGTGTAGCCTTATTTCTGTTGCTCTTGAACCATTACAATCAGATGAAAATGAAGATAATAAACAGGATACTGCTATTGCTGGACCGGTAGCAGAATGAACTGATATTGATTTTAGTGAATATATAAATGAAAAAATTCATGAACAGCCAAAAACAGATAAACTCATGTCTAATAAAAAAAAGAAAGAAAAATAAGGAGTTTATAGAACTTTTCCAGTGGTCATTATGCCATCCACTCCAAAAGATGACTATTGTCTTTTGAACCCATGCCTGAGCCTCCTAAGGTATCTGCTGATCCATTTTTTATGACATTTGATGACCTTCCAAAAGAAAAGTTAGAAGCTCTGAAAGGATTAGTACATGAGCAGTTAATGGCAGGGCATATTGAACCCTCTACTAGTCCATGGAATTCTCCAGTTTTTGTAATCAAAAAGAAATCTGGCAAATGGTGCATTTTGAATGATTTACATGAAATTAAAAGCTATTCAACCTATGGGATCTTTACAGCCTAGTTCGCCATTCCCAACTATGATTCCACAAAATTGGCATATTTTTATTATTGATCTGAAAGATTGTTTCTTTACTATTCCTCTCAATCCAAATGATAGAGAAAAATTTGCATTTACTATTCCTTCTATTAATCACACAGCTCCTACTGAACGATAGCATTGGAAAGTTCTACCTAAAGGAACGATGAACAGTCCTACATTATGTCAATCCTTTGTTCACATTCCATTACAAATTTTACGAAAACAATTTCCCAATGCTATGATTATTCATTATATGGATGATATTCTTTTTGCCACCGAGCAAACTTCTGAGCTGAAACAATGATTTCAGCTGGCTAAAGAAATTCTTCCTCAACATGGGTTACAAATAGCAGAAGGAAAAATTCAAAAACAGGTTCTTTTCAATATTTGGGCCATATTATTAATGGAAATAGTATAAATCTGTAAAAGGTCCAGTTTTGAACTGATCATTTACGTACTTTAAATGATTTTCAAAAATTACTTTGTGATATTAATTGATTGCAGCCTATTTTAGGAATTCCAACTTATGCTTTAACTAATCTTTTCAATACTCTAACAGGAGACTCTGACTTAAATAGCCCTCGCATTTTGAGTCCAGAAACAAAAAAGGAGTTAAAATGGTTGGGAAAAAAGAGTACAAAATAGCCAAGTAACAAGCATAAATGTGCATCTTCCAGTTTCACTTTCAATATTTCCATCTTGCCATTCCCCTTCTGGGATACTTTGGCAAAAGGAAAGCATAATAGAATGGATATTCTTACCCAACAAAGATACAAAAAACTTTGTACTTATCCTGAAAAAATTACAGCAATAATATTAAAAGGCCATATTTGCCTGAGACAGCTTATGGCTAGAGATTCTGTAAATATTATACTGGACATTACAAAGCAGGAGCTTTCTCAGCTCTGGCAGTTCAGTAACTCTTGGCAAGTGGCCTTAGCAAATTTTATTGTAACAATTGATAATCATTTCCCAAATTCAAAATTTTTACAGTTTTTAAAACATGCTTAATGGGTTCTTCCTATGGTTGTCAAACAACAACAACTCTCTGCTGCACTTACTTACTATACTGATGGCAGCAGTAATGGAAATGCAGGCTATTTAGATCCAGCTACAAAATCTTGGAAAACACCTTACTCATCTGCCCAAAAGGTGGAACTAATGGCTGTTGTTAAATTGCTATCTGATGTTTCTGAGCCTTTAAATATTGTGTCTGATTCTGCTTATGTCTATCACCTTGTTTGTCATATAGAAACAGCTCAAATAACTCCAATTTCTAAATTAGAAGTTCTTTTCCTACAATTACAAAACACTGTTCATGAACAATCTAATCCAATTTATGTTACTCATATTCATTCCCATTCTCAACTTCCTGGCCCTATGGCTTCACAAAATGATTTGGTAGATAAGCTTATTGCTCATACCAAAACTGCTGCTGATTATCATAAACTTATACATACTAATACTTCTGGTTTATGTCATAAATATCCCTACTTAACAGTAAAAGAAAGTAAAAAGATTGTTAGACAATGTCCTACTTGTGGGCCCATAAATGCCTGCACTCTCTCTCCAGGAGTAAATCCCCATGGAGAACATCCTAATGAAATTTGGCAAATGGCTGTTACACATGTACCTTCTTTTGGCCGCCTTCAACATGTACATGTGACAGTAGACACATTTTCTAATTTTATTTGGACAACACCTCACGCTGGTGAAAAGGCCTCACATGTACTTTCCCACTTATTACATTGTTTTGCTGTGATGGGCCTGCCGGCAGAGCTAAAAACTTATAATGGGCCTGCGCATCTTAGTCAATCTTTCAGAAAATTTTGCAGTGACTATAACATTAAACATGTTACAGGAATTCCATATAACCCCCAAGGACAAGCAATAGTAGAAAAAAACAATCACTAAAATTAATGTTGCAAAAACAAAGAGGGGGAGATAGAGGAGAATCTGCTAAAGACAAACTATCTAAACCATTGCTTACCTTAAATTTTCTTAATAGACAACGAATTCCAATACCACAGCAGCAGAAAGACAATGGGAGGTTAATAAAAAGAATGAAAATGAAAAATGTGGACAACTGATATACTGGAAAAACGAAACTACCAATAAATGGGAAAAAGGAGAGGTAAAAATTTTGGGCCGAGGTTTTGCTTTTATCATTACAGAAACAGGAGAACAGCAGTGGATCCCCTCCAGAAGAATCAAACATAGATTTGAAGATGCGGCCAAAACTTAAACTATGGACATGGTGGTTTCACATTGGATTAATTATAAATAAAGTATTAGGTCAAGGTAAGATACCATATCATAATTACACTTATTGAGCACACATTATCAACCCAACTCTTTTAGAGCTGTTAACCTGGGCTGATGAGTCTTACCCAAATTATCTTAATCAATCTCACCATTTTCCAGGACTTATGGCTACCCTTAAAGCCAAAAGAAGAAGGGAAATTTATAGAAAATGTAACTTTACCTTTTATAGTTTTAACAGAGAAAAATCAAACTCGAATTTATATTTTCATTTTCCTTTCCTTACCATATAAACCAGGAAATATGGTAAATCTTACATGTCCCTCTCAAAACAGATTACTAAATTACAAATGGCATGTATGTCATGGTTTTACAGCAGTTGCGATGTTTAATGATTCCTATGGAATTGTAAAGGATCAGGCCCTTATAAGAATGCCGAAGCCTGTTAAAAACACAACCATATCTTGGTTCATTAACAATTCAACCATAACCACTAATGACAGTAATCCTTATTTCTGGAATTTTGGTAATACGTCATTTACTAACAGCTCAATAAATTGGATAAATCAAGAAATATTTATCCCACAACCATGGGACACTAAACTTAACAAAACTCAAAATTATTTGTGGAAATTATTTTTGGGAACTGGCCCAATTTTCAAATGGCAAGGCAATAAAACTAATATTACCAGTTTAAAAAGAAAATCAGCTCAATTTCTTACAGTATGTGTACAAGATCCTATGGTTTTTATCATTGGAAATGTAACTTTTGGTGAAAGGAATGTTAGCTGCTCCAATTGCTCTTTATATACATGTCTTAAGAATTCATATTTGCAGGAAAATCAAACTCTTTTTATAAGAAGAAGAAGAAAAGGACTATGGTTACTGGTTCAGATGACCAGACATTGGCAACAGTCTCTAGAATCCCAGTTGCTGTGGCACTTCCTCCACCATTATTTAAAAAGAACTAAAACAGTACTCAGGACAACCTCCAACTCCCAAAGAAGCATGGCAATGGATGTAGGCCATTTTAAATCAGCACACACCACTCAGAACTGAGTGGGAGAGAGTGTGGTCTACAGTGTGAACTGCGGTCTATGGTTGGTGGCAAGGCTCCAGGATGTGTAAGTTCATTGAGGGTGGTGGACCACACTTGTGGGAGATGTTTGTGTGGTATGTGGTGGGAGGTGTGGGAGGTGGGCAACATGGGAATCCCGGTGGGTTCCGTGTAATATTTTGGGTAATCTAAGCACCTCTTAAAATATATGTATATATATATATATAAATAACATTTTTGTAAGCAAATACACATATATGCATATATATTTATATATCATTTTGCAAATGTTTGTATGTATTGTGAGAATTTTGATTTTTACCCATGATAAAAATAAATAAATAAATAAAAGAAAGAGGAAGTGAAAAAAAAATAAAAAGAACTAAAAGACTGATGGGACTTTTAATAGCAAGAATTTTGGGACTGATTGGCATCATAACCGCTGCAGCCATCGCTGGCACAGCCCTGCATCAAGGAGTCCAGACTCAACAATATGTTAAGGACTGGCATGAAAATGCAAGTGAGTTGTGGCATAGCCAGTGTCGCATTGATATGGAACTGAATAATCGTATGAATGATCTTGAAATAACTATTATACATTTGGGTAATCAAATCTATAATTTAAACTTGTTAAGAGCTCTTAAATGTGATTGGAATGAAAGTTCTTTTTGTATTACTCCTTTGCCTTATAATAATAGTGAGCATGATTGGGAAGAAGTAAAAAATCATTTGATTGGATATAAGCGTAGTATTTGTTTAGATATTTTAGAATTGCAAAAGAAAACATTGAGCATGTTTCAAAATGAGTTGAAAGAAACCCCTGGTGCAGAATTTTGGAATGAATTGTCTGGAAATTTAAATTTAAATGTCAATCTGTTTCATTGGTGGAAACAAAAAAACAATTCAAATATCATTTTGGATTGGATTAGGAATTATTGTTTTATGCATTTTAATTGTTTATATTTTCAGGGGTGGAGTAATAACATATATTCATAGAAAAATGAAAAATTGAATCAGATAAATGCATTTATGTTAAATAACTTAACCGTGAAAAACCAATTTTACATTATTTGTCGTAGAAAGTAGTATGCTAATAACCCCATGATTTTACTACTAATTATCTACATAAAAGCATACACATAAGAAACCTGAAGAAGTATAAAATTTGAATGAAATTGCCTTCTGTGTAAGAGCTCAAAAGCTTGACTGGTGGACAATGATGGATAAGATTCTTAGAGGAGAACAACCTAAGACAGGCACAGTCACAAAAGCCTATGGAAGAAGACAAGTGTGACAAGAGGTCACCTTGTATCATCTTATATAATGTTTCCTATGATCTTCACTTAAAAAATTTAATTAATAAAAAGGGGGAAATGAAGGAGTTCAATTAAAGACCATGACTCGTGACAGAAAGCAGGCTGCCTTGGTATGTATGGGACAGGTGTCTCTAGTCTCAAGACACTAAGAAAAAATCTGGTACGAGCCTGGTGGAGAAGTATTCTGTGCTTCAAGGAGTGTATCTGGTATATGTCAGATAATGATTAACAAGGTCTGTTATGTGCATGAATGTAAGGAGAACTGAACCATTAACCCTAAAGATTTGCTGACTTTAGAAACATGTAACCCGTCACGTATCTATTACCTTTGCACATGCTCAGACGTATTTCTTTGTTCTAAAGCTAAATAAAAGCCACAATGTTTTATGCAGCAGCACTCTCCTCCCATTGGATTGAGGGTCGCCTGACCCCAGCTATCTCTTGTTTCTTTCTCATCCACGGCACCATTTTCATGGATCTAGTTCCTGAACATTAACAGTTCATTAGATTGGGTCATGTCTTTCTGCTTCTTAGTATGGCTTGTATTGTTTTGCTGGTGTATAATCATCTGTTTAACAGGGTGGGCTTTTCAGATAGTTAGCTTCTCTTTCTAATCTAGGGCTTTATTTCATTTTGTTTGTGATAATATTCCTCTTTGACACTTGGTTTCACTTACACTATATCCTTTTAGTTGTCCATGTTCCCACCAAAAATATTAAGTAATAGAAAAGGAAAGAAAGGAAAAGAGAAAATATATATAGAAAAGAAAAATATGGAAAAGAAATCTTAATAGAACCAGGAAGAAAAGAAAAATATAAATAAATAATGGGTGAAAATTTTTCAAAATTAAAAAGAATTAAGAAAAAAATGTAGAATAAAAAAGAAACAGTATATAAAAGAAAATTAAAAAAAAGAAAGATGGAAAGAGAAGAAAGAAAATGAGTACCAAACAAGAGAAAGTGGAAAAATAGAAAAGCACCAGAGGAGGGGAAAATGTAAGAAGAAAATTCAATGAACTAAGGAGAAAATAGAGAAAAAGAAGGGTAAACAAATACAACAATAAAAAAAAAAACAGAAAATAAAACAGGCTTCCCTCTAAGGACCCAAACAACCACATCAGGCTGCCAGTGCTCACTAATCAATCACCTTGCAGCCTGCCCTTCCTGGGTAAAGTACCCAGGTGTAGAGAAATGAATAATGATTTAAAATATTAAAAATACAAATCAAATTACCTAAAAAATTCTCAGTCTATGTTTCCTGTCCTAAGACTGCTTCTCCTTCTATTGCATCTCCTGGGGTGACTTGCTCCATCTTCCTTATCACTCAGTCCAGTTAGACTTTTTTTAAAAAGATGGTACCAGTGATTGAACACAGGCAGTTGTATATGTGAAGCAGGAATTTAACCACTGAGCCACACCTGTCCCATCAGTTATGTTAGGCTTCTGAAGGCTTGTTGTCTGCCACTCCCTGCCCTCTTTTACATCAGATCAGTTAAGCTACTGATGTTTTGCTGGTTGCCTTTCCAGGATTCCCACTTTCCTGGGCTATTAGCACCTGTCAGCCCACACTCTCACTGACCCAGTTTATGCCTCTTCCAAGGCAGGTGGGTGAGGCATTCTGCCTGTTCATTTCTCCCTGGAGTGTCTTCAGAACTGGTTGACTTCATTTTATTTTTTCTGTGGTATGCCTTCCCTATCTCCCCTTACACTTCTCTCCTCCTGAGAAGGCTAGGTGCTTCTCCCCCACACCTGTTTGCCCCACAATTCCTCCCCTACATCAAGAGCCTGATGGGTAATGGGATGATCCCTTTGTCACCCAGGGGACAGGGGACTTAACTCACTTTAGGAGATGGCAGAGGACTGGTCTTTCAGCCAGTCCACTTCCCTAGCTTCCCTTGCCTTCTGAGCCAGCTTGAGTGCTCTATCACCTCTTATTTCCCTTTCCCCCTGGCCAACTGGGTGCCCCGTCTCTAGTTGTCCTCTCCAATTACTCCCATCATTCTGTAGTTTCCCTTCTGCCAGGTAAACCTGCCAACCTTCCCACAGATTCTGAAAGATTGCAGCCTGCTATTCCCTACTCCACCATATTGAAGCTCCTAAACCATATTTGGTAGTGGAAGGGACTGATTGTGGTGCAGGGATGTGAGTGGGGTCAACAATGATGAAATATGAGTGTGAGCAGGATGGAAGGTTTGAGATGGACTATCCATGGAACTAAGGGGAAGAGTGGATGAAGAAACAGGTGAATGCTGGAGATTTGTAGGTCTATAGTTGAAACTACAATGGGGGAAAAGTTTTTTCTTGGTAAATATGGCAGGGGAGGGTCACTGGTGCAGGAAGTAATTGGCAGGAGAAATATGTGGGAAATGGTGCACCTGGGGCATGCTTCCATGAAATATTTATGTTCTCATCATTGCCCAAGGTGTTATCTTAGTGGTGGAAACTCACACAATAAACAAGAAAATATTAAACACCTATCCTGGGCAGTCTTTCTATTTTCTCAAATAGAGGGGCAGGAACCTCTCAAGCACATAGGAATCACCTAATGAAAGAAAACAGACTAATATGTCAAGCCTTCAATATTGATCCAGGTAACTATGAATGTTTTTCTTCAAAAATTGAAACTTAGTGATTGCCATAGGTTCTGAGGGGAGGGGAAGGGAAGAATGGCTGGAATATAGGGTCTTTTGGGGCATTGGGATTCATCTGCATGATGTTGTAGTGATGGATACAGGCATTTATACATACATTTTGTCAGAATCTATAAAAGTATACAGTTCAAAAGTTAAACCATATTTTAAACCTTTGACCATGGTTAGTAGCATTGCTTTAATACTTTTTCATCAATTGTAACAAATGCAACAAACTCATATAGGATGTTTTTGGTAGGGGTGGATGTGCAGGGGAGATGGGGTATATGGGAATCCCTCATATTTTCTATGTTATGTGACTTTTCTGTAACCTAAAGCTTTTTGCAAAATTAAGTGAAAAAATAATGATACTGGCAGAACATACAGAAGAAATTTTCAATATAAATAAAAGATAGTAGATTGTAACGTGTTGAAGGTGCAATGAAAAAAGTGTTTATTTAATTTTTAAATTTTATTCTATTTTTGTTGGCTTTATTTTGGGGAAGGTTTTGGATTACAGAAAGTTTGCAACTGTGGCAGGTGAGGATCAGTGGTGGGGGCTGTATGGGCAGGGATGCACCTGGGGAAAGCCTCTAGGGAATATGAATGTGTGAGAACTTGATATAGATATCCAAAAGAAGAAAGATGACCCCATCACACATCTTATACAAAAATTAACTCAAAATGGATGAAGACCTATATATAAAAGATATATCCATAAAACTCCTAGAAAGAAATGAAAGTAAACATCTCAAGGTTTTGTGGTAGGTGGTGGTTTCTTAAACCTTACACCCAAAACATGAACAAGGAATGAAAAATAGATAAATTGGGCCACCTCAAAATTAAACACTTTTGTGCTTCAAAAGACTATGTCAAGAAAGTAAAAGGCAGCATACTTTTAATAGGAGAAGATATTTTGAAAACACATACCTGATAAGGGTCTGATATCCATGTTATAGAGAGATCAAAGGACTCAACAATTAAAGGACAAGCAAGTGAATTTAAAAATGGAAAATGGACACAAGACTTTAATAAATTATTTTCTAAAGAGGAAATGCAAATGGCTTAAAAAGCACATGTTAGGAAAATGCAGATCAAAATTTCAAAGAGATATCATTTGACATCTTAAAGAATGGTCATTATAAAAAAAAATAGAAAACTAAAGTGCTGGAGAGGATGTGTAGAAATAGGAACATTCCTTCCCTATTGGTGGGACAGTAGAATGTTGCAGCCTTGTGGAAGACAGTTTGGTGTACCTCAAGAAGCTGGATATAGAAATTTTGTTTGATCCAGCAATCCCATTTCTAGAAATATAAATTCAGAAAAACTGAGAGCAAGGATGTAAATTGACATTTGCACAATGATATTCTTGGCAGCATTATTCAAACTGTTAAAATATGGAAATGAATCAACCCGTGTCCATCAATCGATAAATTGCAGCACAAAATGTGGTACATAAACACAATGGAATACTAGTTAGCCATAAGAAAAAATGAAATTGGGATGCATATGAAAACATGGATGAACCTAGAGGATATTATAGTGAGTGAAATAAGCCAGACACAAAAGGACAAATATTGTATTGTCTCACTAATATGAACTAAATATGATGACTAAAGTCATGGAGGTAAACTCTACACTATAGGTTACTAGGAGATAGAAAGTGGGTTGAGAATGGGAACTGACACTTAATGTATGTAGGATTTTTATTAAGGTTGATTGTAAAAGTGTGAAAATGAAGAGAGTTGATGGTAACATATTATCATGTGTATAAGTAACACTGCTGATTTATAAATATGAATGTGTCTGGAGTGTATAGTGTAGGGATATAAATGTCAATTGATAGGAAGCTAGAGGATAATTCAGGGACTGTATAGCTTAGTGATTTTGGTGATAAATCATTGGTATTTGGTGCTATGAATATTTACTTTTGAATGGCATAAGGAAGAGAGTAAGGTCAAGAGTTTGAGATGCTCCAGAATAAATAAATACATAAGGGAAAACAAAGCCCAGAGAATTTACCAAAAGAAACATATCTTGTCAGGTTGTGAAATTTTCTTTTTGTTAAAAAAAATTGCAGTGAATGGAATAATTTGGAAATGAGGAAGAGAAGTCAATGAATATAGACAACTCTTCCAAGCACTTGACTTTGATGGGGAGGGAAGAGATAGAAATAATGGCTCTGGATGAGTTTTTTTTTAACTTTTCTTTTATTTTTTGACTAAGTTCTCTAAATTCTTTAAGAATAAATTGTTTAATGAGAGAGGACTGACTATGTTTAAATGCTAATGGAAGCAGACCAAAAACAAGTAATTAAAAAAAAAAAATCCCTGTGGTTAGGTAGACATATCTGGTATTTTGGGTCCAGTATTGAGAGATTCCCTCAAATGTGGAACAAGATAAAGATCCTCACTGTCACCACTGTTACTCAACATTGCACGGGAACTCCTAGCCAGAGCAATTAAGCAAGAAAAATAAATAAATTTCATCCAAATTGGAAAGGAAGAAGTAAAATTTTCACTTCTTGCAGATGACATGATAATATCTATCTATCTATCTATCTATCTATCTATCTATCTATCTATCTATCTATCTACTAAAAAGTGAATGACAAATCCACTGGAGCTAATAAATGAATTCAGCAAAGTGGAAGGGTACAAGATCAACAAGCAAAAATCAGTAGTGTTTTTATACACTAGAAATGAGAAAACATGATGATATTAAGAAAAAAAATCCATTTATAATTGCAACTAAAAGAATCAAATACCTAGGAATAAATTTAACTAAGAATATTAAGGGCTTGTACACAGACAATTTTAAAATATTGCTAAAAATATCAAAGATGACCTAAATAATGGAAGGTCATTCTGTGTTCATGGACTGGAAGACTAAATATTGCTAAGGTGTCAATTCTATGCAAAATTATTTGAAGATTCAATGCAATCTCATTATAAATGGCAACATTCTAGTTTGCAGAAATGGAAAAGAAAAATATCAAACCTATTTGGAAGGATAAGGGGAGCCGAATAACCAAAAACATCTTGAAAAAGAATGAAGTTGGAGGACTCACACTTTCAGCTACAGTGGTCAAAATAGCATGATACGCACAAAAAGAAAGACATTTTAACCAATGAAATAAATAGAGAGTTCAGAAATAGACCCCCACATCTATGGCGAATCGATTTTTTAAAAATTTATTTTAATTGAAGTTTATCATTCATACATGAACATCCATAAACAAGAAGTGTATAGTGTAAGCTGTGAAATTGACAAACAGACATGCATATCATCATACAGGTCTTTCATACATTACCCCACCACCACAACAACCTTGCATTGTTGTGAAACAATTGTTACAAACTATGAAATATCTTCATCAAAGTATTACTACTAACTATAGCTAATATCTTACATTTGGTGTATTTTCCCCCAACCCACCCAGTTAAAGATACTCTGAATTAGTATTATATATTTGTTATAGTTCATGACAGGATGTTCTCATATTTGTTCTGTTAACCACAGTCCACCTTACACCATAGGATGTTATACAGTCCCATGCTTTCTACAATTCATTAAAATGGGATACTTTCCTAGTAGGGGAATTCTCAGATCGAATGGCAGGTCTATATTTAGCTACCTAAGGAACCACCAAACTGTCTTCCACAGAGCCTACACCCTTTTACATTCCTACCAACAGTGGAGGAGTGTTCCTGTTTATCCACATCCTTGGCACATATAGCTTTCTGTTTTTGTAGATGACAATTCTATAATACCAGTGTAGGTTTGATATGCATATCCTTAATGGCTAATGATGTTGAACATTGTTTCATTTGATTTTTGATGGCCAATTGATTTTTGACAAGGCTACCAAGTCCACTCAATTGGGAAAGAGTTGTCTTTTTCAATAAACAGTTCTGGTAGATTTGGATATCCATATGCAGTGAATGAATGATGAGCCCTATCTCACACCTAATACAAAAATTAACTTGACATGGGTCAAAGACCTAAACATAAGAAATAAGATTATCAAATTCCTAAAAGAAAATATTGGAAGGCATCCTCAAGGTCTTGTGTTGGACAATGATTTCTTGGACTATACACCCCATACACACACACACACACACACACACAAATAGATAAATGAGACCTTCTCAGAATTAGAAATGTTTGTGCATCTGAAGACTTCATCATGAAAGTGAAAGAACAATCTATTTTATGGGAGAAAATATTGTGTAATCATTTATGTGATAAGGGTTTAATATCTAGAATATATAAAGAAATCCTAGATCTCAACAATAAAAAGACAAACAACCCAATTTAAAAATGGGCAAAAGACTTAAAGTCATTTCTCAAAAGAGGATACATGAATGACCAGAAAGCTCATGAAAGGATGCTCAAAATCACAACATATTAGGGAAATACAAATCAAATCTACAATGAGATATCCTATCACTCTCATGAATGGCTACTCTAAGAAATCAGAAAACTACTAGTGTTTGAAAGGAGGACTAGAATTAAGAACACTCATTCATTGCTGTGGGAATGTAAAATCGTGCAGTTGCTGTGACATTCAGTTTGGCAGTTCCTCAGGAAGCTAAGTATAGAATTACCAAATGACTTGACAATCCCACTATTAAATATATAACCAGAAGAATTGAAAATAGGGACACAGATATTTGCACCCAGATGTTCATAGCAACATTATTCACAGTTGCCAAATGGTGAAAGCAGCCCAAGTATCTATCAACAAATGAATGCATAAATTAAATGTGTTATATGCATACAAAGTAATAGTATTCAGCCATAAAATAGAATGAAGTACTAGTGCATGCAACAACATGGATGAACCTTGAGGACATCATGCTGAGTGGAAAAAGCCAGACACAAAAAGACAACTAGTATATGATCTCATTGATAGGAACTAATTATGATAAACAAACTCATAAATTTAGAATCTTGCATACAGGTTAACATGTGAGTAAACCTATCTACGGGTTTACATAGTGGTGATTTGATTTTTAATTTGCAAAGAATTTTAATTGTTTTGATTGTAAAATTTTGGAATTGGGTGGTGGTGATGGTAGCACATTATTGTGAGTGTAATTAATGGCACTGAATTACATAGGTGAATGTGGCTAAAAAGGAAAATTTAGGTCGCATATGTTACTAAGACTAGAAATTCAAATTTAAAATATAGGACTGTGTAACACAGTGAACCCTATTTTAGATGTACTATCATTAACATTAGAAATATAAGAACATTCTTTCATAAATCATAAGAAATATATGACACTAATACAAGGTGTCAATAATAAGGTTGCATATGTAAAAATATGCTTAATGTAAAATATGGCTGATAGTACTATTAATTAATTTTCATCTATTGTAACAAAGATAACTACTGTTAGAAATTATTGCCACTACAAAAAAGTGCTATCATCAATTGTAACAAATATTCGACAAATATGCAAGGTATTGGTGGGTATTACATTGGAATTCTCTATTTTATATATGTCTGATCTGTAAACCTACAACTTCTCTAATAAAATATTAAAACTAGAAATTATAAAGAAGAGTGAATAATACCCAAGGACTTGCTTCCTCTTCTGGGGGAAAGAGTGTGTTTTCAATTGTACACAGGACATTTAAATTATGTTAAGGAGAAGTATGACTAATTGTTTAAATTGGTTTTAATTTATACACATCAAGTATTGTTTAAGAAGATGTGTATGGATGCCAATTTAAAAGGAGGTGTACTGAGATGATTAAGTTCATGAGTCAACACAGCTAGGTTATGGTGTCCTGTGTTTTGGTCAAAAAGCACTGTCCTGAATTTTAATGTGAGGATATTCTGTGGATTGGAATCATTAATAAGTTATTGCCTTTATGACTGATTACAGTTAAAATCAACAAAGGAGATTGCCTTCATCAATGAGAATAGTCTCAACCAATCAGGATATATATCCTGTCCATTCTGATTGCCTAAAGAATCCTGACTAATGCAGGATGAATAGTGAATAGTATCAGAGCCTCATGTTTGCCCTCCACAATTTACAGTCTATAAGCATATGTAGCAAACTGCATAAAGTTCTTTCTGATAAGAGTTGGCTTAGTCAATATCAACTTGCCATGTTCTTACTAATTAAAGTGCCCACATAAGAGCCAAGTCAGGTTTCTTATATTAAAAAAGCTGATGTGTGGAGTACATAAAACTAGATAAGCAGCAAATTTTATAGAATGTTGACAATTAAATATTATTTTTCTTTTCTCGTGTTATACTTTACACAGTATCTTAGATATATTAATACTAGAAATTTAATTAAATTATTCCCATAAATATAATTGACCAATATTATCTTAAGCATGGCATCCTTGGTGCTCTGTTTATATGACCATAGGGAAAAGATGAAAAACCTGGAGATTTCTACCTCAGAATTTTTCTGATATTGCTTCTTTTCTGCTCTGAGTTTTCATTTGTGGGATGTCTGCTAAATCACAATAAGACCTTGTATTTCTAAATGTTTTTATGGAAATTCTAAACTATTTCCAAGCTGTGGCAGTTTGAGATTATTTTATGAATCCCAAAAAGAGAGATTATGTTTGTGAACTAATCCATTCATGTGGGTGTGAGATCCTTTCAATGTCAGTGATCCATGACTCAGGTTGAATCTCTGCCCTTTTGCTGGGTCTGATATAAACAAAGACACAGAGATGCACACATACAGGAAAAAGAAGCTTCCATATTTGATTCTGCCATGTGAGAGAAATGTTTTGCCAACAGCTGAGCTGTAAGGAGACAAGCCCCTAAGAGGCGCAAAGAGTTGAAGCCCAGGGAGAGATGAGCCATATGCCTGATAACTTATAGCTGAATTCTGGAAGAAAGTGGAGCCACTAAGACTGAGGAGGCCCAGTAAGAGACAAGCCCTATGCCAGCTCTGCTTAATGCTTCAGAAATTTGGAGACCTCAACAGAGATAAGTGGCTATCTTGCTTCACCATGTGGCAGCTGAATTTGGTGAGGAAGCACCACTTATGGCACCTTGAGTTAGACATTTCACAACCTTGGAACTGTAGGCTTTTACCTCAAGTAAATGTCCTTTATAAAAGCCAATTCATTTCTGGAACTTTACATTGGCAGCCCTTTGGAATACTAAAATAGAAACTGGTACCAGGAGAATTGGTTGCTACTGCCTGCAAGTACTAAAAATGTTGGAACAGTTTTATAATTAGGTAAGGAGTATTTTGAAGCTATATTTGGGAGCATGCACTTAAAGGATTATTATGTCTTATCTAACCCCTTTATTAATATAAAATGCCCCTCTTTAATCTATGTTCTGAAGTCCAATTTGTCATATACCAATATAGTTATTTCAGCTTTATTTTGATTAGTATTTTGATGGTATGCACTTTTTCCTCCCTAAATGTTTTTGGACCTATATCTTGGTATGTAAAGTGTGTTTCTTATAGACAGTATACATTTGGGTTTTACACTGGAGTGCTTTTTACCACATATGCTTAATATAACTTCCAATATGCTCTGATTTAAATATGCTATCTTGTTATTTTATAAATTTATCCATCTGTTCACTGTCCCTTTCTCTCTTTTCCCTATTTTCTCTTGAATTCTTGAGTATTTTAATGATCTTTTCATATAACTAATGTGGACATACTACCTTTAAATTTAAAATTATATTTAAACATATTTTAATTGGATTATACTCCTATATCTAATATAAGCAATTGGAAACTGAAATTAGAAAATATACCTTTAATAATATTTCAAATTAAAAAATGCTTAAGACATGTATACACTGAAAATTACAAAACCATTCTTTTATTAAATATATTTTTTTATTTTTAAAAGAAACTTAGATTAATAAATGTTACACAAAAAATATAGGGGATTCCCATATGCTCTACCCTCTAAACTTCCCACATGTTCCCACATCAACAACATCTTTCATTTAGTGTGGTACATTTGCTATGATTAATGAAAGCATTTGGAGCATTACCACTAAGCATGAATTATGGTTTACATTGTAGTTTACACTTTCTTCCACACATTTTTGCAAGTTATTACAAGATGTACAATGGACTTTGTCTATCATTGCAATGTTATTCAGGATAATTCCCAAGTTCTTAAAATGGCACCAAATTACATCCGTTTTTCCCTCTCCCTCCCCACAAAACTTCCATTTGCCAATGCCTCCACATCCATGATGAAAGTTCTTTGATTGCTAGGATCACAACAAGTTTACAGTAGAACAACTGTAAGTCAAATCTAGTCCATCATCCATTCCACAGTCCTGAAGATTCTGTGATTGTGATGCCCACTCCACCTCTAAATAAGAGGGTCCTTAGATCCCATGGGGCAGATGGATAGGAGTTTCTTCTTTGAAGTTGCAGACTTTCTCTGTTCCTTGAGATTGTCATTGTCAATCATTATCTCTTTGTTAGTTGTCCAGGGTGAGTCCAATGAACTGGGGAGTAGATGTTGCAAGTCTGTTGAGATTCAGGGCTCTACTGACACATGGAGAGCCCAAATATTTTAAGTCTCTTCAACATACACCTATTAAATATAGTACTAAGTATAGGTTCAAATAGAAGGGCAGCATAGCCATGTGCAGGGAAAACACAACAGAGTCTAATTCTATCACACACTGAGGAGTATAAATTCCAAAGTAGGGCCCACTGGCAGAGTTCCAAACTCCTGAGCTGTCTGCCCTGCCTATATTGTCTGGCTGTCTCCAGAGACCTCAGGAGCCCAGCTATTTGAGGTTATTTTTACTTTGGGAGTCAATGAGTTCCTGCTGAGACGTGCATGAATGTAACCTCTGAAATGACCTCCTGACTCAATTTGAAGTCTCTTAGCCATATGAATTCATTTGTCTTTACCATTTCCCCCTTTTGGTCATGGTCTTTTTCCAGTTGCATTACTTGTTGATGCTTGATAGTAATTCCTCGATGCTAGGGTGGCTTATCCCTGAGAGTCATGTCCCCAAATTAGGGGAAGGTAATGCATTTATTATGCTGAGTTTGGCTTTGAGAAAGACCACTTTTGTGCAACAAGGAATCTCTCGGGAGATAACCCTTAGGCAACCTATAATATTAGGCTAAGTTTCCATTTCAAACGTAATGGTTCATGAGTACAGTCATCACAATCAAGGGCCCATCAATGGTCCATCCTCCTTCACAGTCACCACCCATGTACTCAGGGGATTCTTGCTCTCTCATTAGAGAATGTGGCAGAGCTCTCCATGATGGGAATTCAATACTCCTTTAGTTATTGTGTGAATCTCCACCCACTATGACACTTCCCTATGAACATTTGAAAACATTCATATACCTTATAGGTATGCCCCAGGTGAACCTCCTCCCATACATCTCCCATCTCTGACACCCCACACCAATGTTCCTCCCCTAACACAGTTGTAACACTTCTGTCATTCAAACATTCTTCAAAATGAAGCTAACGAATTAACCTAATACAATTAATAGGAAAATGCTAAAATAATGATAGTTTTGAAAATAACAAATAAAATTTTAAAAAATTAAAGTCTGAAATAATAAAAAATATAAATTAAAATTTTTTGACATTATGTCTTTCATGACTGTATGATCTGTTGTCTTGTATGTACAATGACATTTGCTGCCATTTATTCACCCAGGGTCTTATTTTGTTCATTTGTCTTCAAAGAATATTTAAGTTACAGAAAATTCATGTACAGAATATAGGTGATTCCGATATACTAAATATCTTCTCCCTTCTCCCCTTTCCCCTATTAATAACATTTTACATGTGGATGGCACATTTGTTACAATTGATGTACAACTATTGAAACATTGCAACTAACCATGGTCAATGATTTACAGTGTGGTTAACATTTTAGGCTGTAAAATTTTATAGATTTTGATGAAGTTTGATGAGGTCTGTTTCTATTCTTGCAAAATCATGTAAAACAATTACATTTCCCCAAAAATGTCTCATGTTCCATCTATTCTATTCCTCCCTTCCTCTCACCTCAGGATTTGTGGTAACACCAAGATTAACTCATTGAAAGACCAGTTTCATAGGTACTTGAAATTACATTGAGGACTTGACATACTGGCCTGTCCTTCCCTATTAGGCACTGCCTATGCTCTCAAGAGACTCTCAGCCCTTTATTTGAGATTATAGCAGGACTCCCAAGGATTGGAGTCCAACACATTCCTGCTCATTATGTGAGTCTCCACCCCCTGATACAACACACTATGACAAGATGAACCCTACACACTTTCTAGAAACCTGCCTCAGGTGCACCCTGTCCTGCATACCCCCCACATCCAACACCTTTAACCAGTAGCCCTTCCCTGCCATATTTACCAAAAGAACATTCCTAACATCGTAGTTTCCACCACATACCCACAAATCCCCAGATTTCACTTGCTCCCTTCTGCAATCCTTCCCCCAGTTCCATGGAGAGTCTAACCCACCCTACCCACCCTACCCCCTCACAGACCACCACTTTCCAGCCCAATAGCATCACTGTACCACTGTTATGCCCATCCACTGCACAACCTACACCGTTACACCTTATCATAGATTTTGCCCATATAGGCATTGACTCACAATCTTCTTGTCCCTTTCAATTTTGTGTAAACTTATCTTCAAGACAATAGCTCTCTGCATCTGCTCGATTTGCTTAATACACATCAGTGAGGTCATGTAATATTTGTCCTTCAATGTCTGACTTGCTTCACTTAATATAAGGTCTTCAAGGTACATCCATGTTATCCCATGTATTAATACTGCATTCATTCTTACAGCTGAGTAATATTCCATTGCATGTATAATATATACCAGAATTTCCTTATCCATTCAACTGTTGATGGACATTTGGATTGTTTCCAACTTTTGGCAATAGTGAATAATGCTGCTATGAACATTGGTGTGCATATATCTGCTCATGTTCCTGCTGTCAATTCTTCTGGGTATATACCCAGCAGTAGGACTGCTGCATCACATGGTAGTTTTATAGTTAGCTTCCTGAGGAACTGCCAAAGTGTCCTCCACAATGACTGCATCATTTTACATTCCAACCAGCAGTGGATAAGATTTCCCATTCCTCCACATCCTTTCCAACACTTGAAGTCCTCTGATTTTTTAAATAACTTCCAATCTAATATGTGTAAGATGTTATCTCATTGTGATTTTGATTTGCATTTCCTTAATAACTTGTGATGTTGAGCATATTTTCATGTTCTTTTTAGCCATTTGAATTTCTTCTTTAGAGAAGTGTCTATTCAAATCATTTGCCCTTTTTAAAATGGGTTGTTTGTCTTTTTATTTTTGATGTGTAGGATTTCTTTATATTGGATGGATATTAGGCCCCTATCAGACATGGTGACCAAATATTTTCTCCTATTGAGTAGGTTGCTTTTTCACTTTCTTAACAAACTCCTTTGAGGTGCAAACATTTGTTTTT
>JAKSZT010054173.1:1494700-1684332 GCA_026826555.1 Tolypeutes matacus | reverse complement strand
GGGCACTGTTTTAAATACTTTACATATCTTATATCATTTAATATTCAAAACAACCCTAAAAAGTAGCTATTATTGGCATCCTTACTTTAGAGAAGATGAAACTGAGGCATAAAGCATACGTCAGTTGCCCAAAGTCCTATAGCTAGTAAGTTGAGAAGCTGGAATTTTAATGCATTAGGCTGATTACAAACTTGCCTAGGCTGTTAACCGCTATGTTATGATATCTTCTGTATACAGACTATGCTTTTGACCATACTGGGTCTTTTCATGCTTTGATTCCAGCACTTACAGTAGAAGTGTCTGACAATTGTGAGATTCTTCAGTGCATACAGACAAAACATCTAACAACTCAAACTTTGTTTTCAGGCCAGCCTCTGCATCTAGATACCAATACTCAGTGTGTATTCCCACTTAAATCTGTAGGAGGCAACTGGAGCCTGCTCTTGTGTTGGATTAAACACCTACAGAAGTCCTACCACCAAGACTATGATCTTACATGACTCTCAGTACAAATAAAGGAAACTATTTTTAAGGAGGTACTGGGGATTGAACCCAGGACCTTGTACATAAGAAGTAGGTGCTCAACCACTGAACTACAACCGCTCCCCAAATAAAGGAAACTTTTGAGAACCTGAAGCTTGTTCCTGTTCAGGACTATGTGGCATTTCAAAGAAAACTTTCATCCACCCAAGAATTTTTTCAAGGCCAAGAACGTAGAGCCTTTACTAGGATGGCCATACCTTCTAAAAAAGAAGCATCTGAATGCCAGGGACATATTTCTGATCAAGTTATTCAAATAGAGAGAACTACATGTATGAAGGCCCTAAAAGTAAAACTGAAAGTCCAGATTGACTAGAGCACAGAGCAAGATGGAGAGCAGTGTGTGAAGGAACTGGAAAGAATATACTGCAGTAGTTACAGACTTTAGAGTCAGGTTGGTTGTATCTGAATCCTCTCTATGACACTAATTGTGTGGTATTGGGAATATTAACTAACTAATCAAAGCCCCAGTTTCCTCATCTGTAAAATGGGGAAAATAATAGTATGTACCTCATAGGGATGTTGTGAGGAATGTATATAAAGCATTTTGCACATTGCATGGATAATTGTATCTATAACTATTATACACTAACACACAAACACACACATGATATAGATATAGATGATATAGAGATAGAGATATATTTGTAAATATAAAGTGAGAGAGACCCCAGATCTTGGAGTCTTGGCGGGCTCTGTAGACCACAGTAAGGACTTGAAGCTTTATTCTAGGTTAGCTGGAAGACACTTTAAAATGGAAGAGTTTTAAAGAAATAACATGATTATATCTGCATTTTAAAATATGTCTCTGCTGTGTTATGGGGGAAAAATTGGAGGGAGGCAAGCGTAGCTTAGAGTTTATTGCAGTAATCCAAGAGGAAGATGGTGGTATATTAGACTAGATTAGTGGCAGAGTGGATGGAGATATAGGTGAAAATAGGGGACATATTTGAGATATATTTAGGAAGTAGAAAGGGCAGGGATTGGTGAGTAATTATATTTCACGTGAACCAAGACTTTGTAGCTACTTTCTCCCCCACCCTGCCCCCATCTATACTAGGAGATTAGAGAGAAATAGATGAAGAACAGTAGTAGTAGTTGACAAGGACACTTTGGGATGCATCCTAGATACAAGAGTGGGCAATTGCTATTTTATGATAATTAAGGTCAATATATTTGTGTATGGATAAAGGATGTTTGATTTTAGATTCTCTAAAAGAGAATTAGCCTCATTGCAAGCTAGACTAGAACACCTCTTCAATTTTTTCCTTGCCCCTCCATCCATGGAATTTAAGTAGGTGCTACAGTCGACAGTGGAGTTCATGGAATTTGTAAACCCCTAAAGGTGTAGAGCTCTTTCTAAGAGCAACTTACCCATAAAGTTTTGGGGAAGAGTGATACAAAAGGAAAGGGGTACTGCCAGATTAGAGACAGAGAGAAAGAGAAATGAAGAGAGAGATTGAGTGATTTAGGGAATGAAGAGTATCTTTTGACCTTCTTCAAAGGCCTAGGGAGCTCCCTCTCCTCCACAAAGGAGGTCTACGCACATCTTACCTTATATGTAATACAAGGGAGTAAAGTAGCTGCCAGAAGCACTAGGACATATTCTTCCTCCCCCAACTTTGGAACAATCATATGAACCCCTTCAATAAAGAAGTACTTAAACATTCACTATAGTGCAGTGTGTGTTCTCTAATGGGAAAGATAGGCTTCACAGTGTCCCATCAAGAAAGGAAGGGTATTTCTCTTCTCTCCAGTTGTTGATAAGAATAGCAACATATTCATTAAGTGGCAAGGAATATTTTCTTGCAGACAACAGATTAGCTGGATAAACAGTTAGGCCAATCCCTTATCTCGTCATTCCCATCTGCCTTTCAGTAAAAGAAAAAAATAAAAAACTACCGCAAGGGTTACAATAAGATCTGAGTCCTGTGGCAGACACTGCTGGGTGTCTTTTTTTCCCTCTTCCTAAGAAAACCTTGATATATATTCTTTTTTTTTTCCTTTCTCTTCTTTTCTTTCCTTCCTTTTATCACTGTGTTATCGGATGTCCGTTGTGCCATGACACCTTCCCCCTCTCAATCCACATTGTCTCCCAATTTTTCATTTAATTTTCAAAGAAGTTTTAGGTCCCAGCAAAGTCACACACGGAGTGCTGGAGACTCCCAGATACCAAACTACCCCCCCTTCCCCAACCCATATTAACCGTCCCCCCCTTTTTTTGGATGTTAGTGGACACAGGACATGGTAAATATCATCAAAATTATTAAACTGTATCATCTAAATTGTAAACTATACTGTAAATCATTGACAATGTTTAGGAAAACCTTGATTTTGATCAGGGCAACAACTTACCCATTTGGAATGTCTTGCAATCAGGATTAACCATGTGACCCATACTGGACAATGAGATGTAAGGGGAAGTTGTTGCATGGGACTTTCAGGAAAGTTTTCTAAAAGAGACAGACTCAGCTGAAAAGTACTTTGCCTTTCACTGCTTTACCCCTTTGCCATTACCCTTTCCTCCTGAGCATAGTTGTGAGGCTATAGATGAAGCAGTCATCTTGTAACCATGAGGATAAAAGTAACATCCAGAGAATAATGGACTAGAAAGATGACATTCTGGAGCACTTGCACCAGCATCAGACTGCTTGATTTGGGACTTCGTGTTATGTGAGATAAACAAACCTATATGTTGAAGCTTCTGAAATCAAAATTTCTCTTACTTGCAAACAAATGCAATTCTAAAAGACACATGATTCTAAGGAGATTAAGGAGTAAATGATTACTTTTAAATTTCTGGCTTGAGCAATGTAGTAAGCAGAATAATGCCCGTCCCCCCAAAATTAAAAAGATGTCCATATCTTAGTCCCTGGAAACTGTGAATGTTTGTTACCTTAATTGAAAGGGAGAATGAAGGCTGTAGATGGAATTAAGGTATATAATCTGACTTGAGATAGGGTTATTATCCTGGATTATCTATGTAGGCCCAATGTAATTTTTAAAAGTGGAAGAGGGAAGCAGAAAAGAAGTTTGGAATGCAATGAAAGAAGGACTCAACACATTGTTGCTGACTTTGAAAATGGAGGAAAGGGGCCATGAGCCAAGGAATGCTGACAGCCTCTACAATCTGGAAAAGGCAAGGAAATGGATTTTCCCCTAGAGCCTCCAGAAAGAATGCAGTCCTGCCCACACCTTGATTTTAGCCCACTGAGATACTTCAGACCTCTGACCTACAGCATTGTAAGAGAATAAATTTGTGTTGTTTTAAGCCACCAAATTCTTGGCAATTTGTTACAACAGCCATAGGAAACTAATACAGGCAAATAGGTGGATGAGCTATTTTTAGAAATTTTGAGTTGCAATTCTATTGCAATATCCAGGTGGAGACGTCGAATAGGCAGTCAGCCACATGGAAAAGCTAGGAATATGCCTGAACTGCATATATAGCATTAGGAATCATTGACATAAAGATCATGATTAAAATAACTGGGGAAAATGAAATCGCTTAAGATGAATGTGTAGGGTTAGAAGTGAAAAAGGGCTTAACTCCAACAGATAGTGAATTAGGTAGGAGGATAAGCCAGCAAAAGAGACTGAGAAGGGGCAAAGAGTTAGGCATAAAATAAGGAGGACATAGCATCACAAAATCAAAGGAAAGGAATTTTTCAAGAAGGGTATAGACATTGGTGATTGGCTAATGAGCCAACTTGGCAAGGAATTATGTCCAGTTGATTGGTCAAGCAAGCACTGGGCTAACTGTAATACAAGGACATTTGTAGACTTTATTTACCAATGAGTTTACTGCATAGATAGCTGATTACATCTATATCAGCCAGGAAGATTGCCATCAGCAATAAGTGATGCTTTATCCAATCAGTTGAATGCCTTATAAGGGGAAGTGATTTTAGCATTCAGAGAGAATTCTCAAGCTCATCTTTGGATAGCCAACTTTTCCCAGAAATTTATCAAGGACCTTCATTGGGCTTTCATCAGAGCCCCTGGTTTGCAGTTTGCCTGCAGAACCTGGACTTGTGCATCCCCAAGGTCACATGAGAGACTCTTATAAAATCTCATACTATTGACAAATATCTCCTATCGATTCTGTTTCCTTAGAGAACCTTGACTAATACAGCTTGGTACTGGGAGTGGTTCTTGAGGAACAGAATCTTAAACATGGGACATCTAAGGTGGTTCTGGGAGTTTTGCAATTGGCTCTCTACTCTAATTGAACTCAGGGGTACTAATAACTTCCTTTCCAGTAATGAAAGAGCTGTAACAGTACATGGTGTGAGTTGTCAATAGAGATACTCAAAATATCATCACTGGATTCCCCTACTTCCATGCTTATAAGAAGCAAGGATCTGCATGAGAGTGTTTTTAACACCGTAACAGAATTTTGTGGAGTCAAAAGATATAATGATGTTGGCGGGCTCCTCCTAGATACTCTGGATACAGTTACAAAAGAAAGTGATGAGCTAAAGGCTTCAAATTTGAAACTTCAATGCCTCATGAATGATGTGAAAGTTTCTATGTGTGCTCTGAAAGAAGATCTTGTCTTCTGTAGCCACAGATTTGAGATATCTGAGAACCAAACTCAGACTCTGATTTTACGCATAGCAGAGTTACCAAAAAAAAAAAAAAAAAAAAAAAAGAAACACCAAAACCCTAAAATCTCAACCCTGCAGAGTTTCTGCAGTTAAAGTGAAAGCATTGCTTGGAAAGGAGTGGAACCCAGAGAATTGGGATTTAGACATATGAGATGATGGTATTATTGGTGGGGACATTGGAACCCTAAATTCTGCTGAGACTTTACTAGATAAACCTGCGATGGCCTGCCTGTGGAGACCATACCTTGTCAACCTTGTATCACCCAGCCCCCAGCCTGCCCCAGGGAGTCCAGACCTCCTTTCAGCCCTGAGGTTGGTACCAGTCAAACTGAAGCCTGCACTTCCCAGCCTCTGACCTGCTCCAGGGAGTCTGGACCTCCTTCCAGCCCTGAGGCAGGTACCAACCAAACTCCAGCATGCACTACCTAGCCTCCAGTCTGCCCTGAGGAATCTGCTTTCCAACCCCTGACTGAAGAGATTAATCTTGTCTCTCCAGAAGAAAATGCAAAGGAATGCCCTGAGGTCTGTAGCTTACAAGACATTTCTAATCCTTCTCCTTGCCCACCCCCACCACCCCTCTTGTCTTAGAGACCTATTACTAGACTAAAATCACAACAAGCCCCCAAAGGTGAAAGACAAAGTGTGACCCATGAGGAAGTATGCTATACTCTGAAAGAACTGCATTTTTCCTTCTTATATAGTCAGAAATCAGGGGAATATGTGTGTGAATGAATACTAAGGGTATAGGATAAAGGTGGAAGGAATATAAAGTTGTATCAGGCTGAATTTATTGATATGGGCCCACTAAGCAGAAATTCTGCATTCAACGCTGTATCTCAAGGGGTTAGAAAGGGCTCTAATAGTTTGTTTGGGTGGCTGACTGAAACATGGACCAAAAGATGGCCTAGCATTTCAGAGGTTGAGATGCCCGATCTGCCCTGGTATACAGTAGAAGAGGGAATTCAAAGGCTGAGAAAGATTGGAATGCTAGAATGAATTTACCATTTGAGACCTGACCACCCAATCCAAGAGTGTCCATATGACACACCTTTAATCAGGACTGTGAGGAATAAGTTTGTAAGAATAACTCCATCTTCCCTGAAGAGCTCTGTGGTTGCTGTTCTCTGAAGTCCAGATATTACTGTAGGGAGGGCTGTAATGGAATTAGAATCCTTAAACATTATAGGGATGATCAGATTTCTGTCCAGTAAAAGTCAATTATCTGCAGTTAATCGCCAAAGACAAGGTGGGCGTGGCTGCTGCAATGAAAGGCAGATTCAAAGCAGCACTCAAAATGGTCTGAGTTACATAGAGTTACGGCATTGGCTCATAGATCATGGGGTACCTAGAAGTGATGGGCAGACTACTAAATTTCTTCTGCATCTGTAAAAGCAGAAGAGTTCTAGGTCCAGTGAACAAACCCCTAACTCAAATTACAGATGCAGAGAATCAAGGCCCCTTACTAATTCCCAGACTTGAGACAGTTTACAGACCAAGAGCCCCTTGAATTAGGAGAAGGCCAGGTCCCTTTGGGGAAGGATCCTGTTAAACTGCCAAAAATTTATACTGTTAATCTTCCTCCCACCTTTCCCTAAGGAGACCTAAGGCCTTTTACCAGAGTAACTGTGCATTGAGGAAAAGGAAATGATCAGACATTTTGGGGATTATTAGACACTGTCTCAGAAGTGACGTTAATTCCAGGAGACCCAAAATGTCACTACGGTCCACCAGTCAGAGTAGGGGCTTATGGAGGTCAGGTGATTAATGGAGTTTTAGCTCAGGTCCATCTCACAGTGGGTCCAGTGAGTCCATGGACCCATTCAGTGGTTATTTCCCCAATTCCAGAATGCATAATTGGAATAGACATACTCAGTAACTGGCAGAATCCCCACGATAGATCTCTGACTTGTGGAGTAAAGGCTATTATGGTTGGAAAGGCCAAGTGGAAGCCACTAGAAGTGCCTTTTCCTAGCAAAATAGTAAATCAAAGGCAATACCAGATTCATGGAGGGATTGCTGAGATTAGTCTCACCATCAAAGGTTTGAAGGATGCAGGAGTAGTAATTCCCACCACATCCCCATACAACTCTCCTATTTGGCCTTTGTAGAAGATATATGGATCTCGGAGGATGACAGTAGATTTTCGTAAACTTAACCAGGTGGTGACTCCAATTTCAGTAGCTGTCCCACATGTGGTATCATTGCTTGAGCAAATCAACACATCCCCTGGTACCTTGTATGCAGCTGCTGATCTGGCAAATGCTTTTTTCTCAATTGCCATTAATAAGCACCACCAGAAACAGTTTGCTTTCAGCTGGCAAGGCCAGCAGTATAAATTCACTGTCCTGTCTCAGGGGTATATCAACTCTCCAGCCTGTGTCCTAATATTGCCCACAGGTACCTTGATTGTCTCTCCCTCCCACAAGACACCACACTGGTCCATTATATTGATGATATCATGTTGCTAGGACCTAGTGTGCAAGAAGTAGCAAAGACTCTAGACTTACTGGTAAGGAATTTGTGTGAAAGAGGGGAGATAAATCCAACAAAAATGCAGGGGCCTTACACCTCAGTGAAATTTCTAGGTGTCCAGTGGTATGGGGCATGTTGAGTGAAGGATAAGCTGTTGCATCTGGCCCCTGTTATGACTAAAAAAGAGGCACAACATCTAGTTGGTCTCTTAGGATTTTTGAGACAACACATTCCTCATTTGGATGTGCTAATCTGTCCAATTTACCAAGTGACCAGGAACACTGCGAGTTTTGATTGGGGACCAGAACAAGAGGAGACTCTGCGACAGGTCCAGGTTGCTGTGCAAGCTGCATTACTACTTGGGCCACATGATTCAGCAGATCCAATTGTGCTGGAAGTTTCAGTAGCATATAGAGATGCTGTCTGGAGATTTTGGGAGGCCACTATAGAAGAATCACAACTCAGACCCTTAAGATTTTGGAGCAAAGCCCTGCCATCCTCTGCAGATAACTACTCTCCTTTTGAGAAACAGATTTTGGCCTGCTACTGGGCCTTAGTAGAGACTGAATGCTTAGCCATGGGCCATCAAGTTACCATGAGACCTGAGTTGCCTATCATCAACTGGGTATTGTCTGACCCACCAAACCATAAAGTTGGGCATGCACAGCAGCACTCCATAATAAAGTGAAAGTGGTATATATGAGATAGGGCTTGAGCAGGCCCTGAAAGCACAAGTAATTTACGTGAGGCAGTAGCCCAAATGCCCATGGTCAGCACCCCTGTCATGTTACCTTCTCTTTCCCAGTCCACAGCTTTGGAAAATTTCCATGATTGGAAAATTGGTGACAGAGGTCTAGGGAAAAGGTATGTGGATAGACCTTTCTGAGTGGGCAAAAAACATGAATATATTTGTGTCCCACATGAATGCTCACCAGAGGATAACTTCAGCAGAGGAAGATTTTAATAATCAAGTGGATAAGATGACCCGCTCTGCGGCTAATGCTCATCCTCTTTCCCCTTCCACTCCTGTCATTGCCCAATGGGCTCATGAACAAAGTGGCCATGGAAGTAGGGATGGAGGTTATGCAGCAACATGGACTTCCCCTCACCAAGGCTGACGTGGCTACAGCCATTGCTGAATGCCCAATCTGCCAGCAGCAGAGACCCACACTCAGCTCCTGATATGGCAAATTTCCTCGAGGTGACCAGCTTGCTACCTGGTGCCAGGTTGACTACATTGGACCACTCCCACCATGGAAGGGGCAGCAATTTGTTTTAACTGGAATAGACACATACTCTGGATATGAGTTTGCATTTCCTGCATGCAATGCTTCTTCCAAAACTACTATCTGTGGACTTACCAAATGTCTTATCTACCACCATGACATTCCACACAGCATTGCTTCTGATCAAGGAACACATTTCACAGCAAATGATGTGCGGGAATGGGCACATGCCCATAGAATTCACTGGTCTTACCATGTTCCCCATCACCCTGAAGGAGCTGGTTGATAGAACGGTGGAATGGCCTTTTGAAGACTCAGTTATGGTGCCAACTAGGTGGCAATACCTTGAAGCACTGGGGCAATGTTCTACGGGAAGCTGTGTATGCTCTAAATCAGCGTCTTCTCTGTGGTGCCATTTCTCCCATAACCAGGATTCATGGGTCCAGTAAACAAGGGGTGGAAATGGGAGTGGCAGCACTCACTATTACCCCTAGTGACCCACTAGGAAAATTTTTGTTTCCTGTCCCTGCAACCTTAAGCTCTGCTGGTCTACATGTTTTAGTCCCAAAAGGAGGAATGCTGCCACCAGGGAACTCAACAATGATTCCATTGTACTGGAAGTTAAGACTGCCACCTGGCCACTTTGGGCTCCTTTTACCTCTGAATCAACAAGCAAAAAAGGGAATTACTATACTGGCTGTGGTGATTGATCCTGACTATCAAGGGGAAATAGGACTGCATATACATAATGGGGGTAAAGAAGAGTTTGCCTGGAATAAAGGAGATCCTCTAGAACATCTCTTAGTACTGTCATGCCCTGTGATTAAAGTCAATGGAAAATTGCAACAAACCAATCCAAGCAGGACTAACAATGGCCCAGAATCTCCAGGAATGAAAGTTTGGGTCACCCCACCAGGCAAAGAACCACGGCCAGCTGAAGTGCTTGCTGAGAGTAAAAGGAACATGGAAAGGGTAGCGGAAGAAGGTAGTGATAAATATAAACTTCGACTACGTGATCAGTTGCAGAAATGAGTACTGTAATGGTCATGAATCTTTCTTCCTTGTTTCGTTATGAGTATGATTGTATATGTACACAAAACGAATTTCTTTGTTTTCTTCCCCAACCTTTTCCCTTATCATATGACAAGTTGTATTAGTTTCATTTCATGATATTAAAGGATGTTAAGTTTAAGAGTGAATATTACCCAAGGACTTGCACCCTATTCTGTAGGGAATTTATGCATTTCTGATTGTATATAGGAGAGTTGAACATTGTTAGGTGGAAATATATATATATATATGCATGTCTTTTATTGTTTTTACTTAGAGACTAAGTATGGTTTAAAGTTATGTGTTTGGTTGCCTAGTTGACAAGTGGTGGACTGTGATGGTTAGGCTAATGTGTCAACTCGGCAAGGTAATTGTGCCCAGTTGGTTGGTCAAGCAAGCACTGAGCTAATTGTAATACAAGGACATTTATGGACTTTAGTTACCAGTGAGTTTACTGCATAGATAGCTGATTACATCTACATCAGCCAGGAAGATTCCCATCAGCCATGAGTGAGGCTTTATCAACTCAGTTGAATGCCTCACAAGGGGAAGTGATTTTAGCATTCAGAGAGAATTCCCCAGCTCATCTTTAGACAGCCAGCATCTCCCAGAAACTCATCAAGGGCCTTCATTGGTCTTTCATTGGAGCCCCTGGTTTGTAGCCTGCCTGCAGAACCTGGGCTTGTGCATCCCCACCATCACGTGAGAGACTCTTATAAAATCTCATACTATTGACAGATATCTCCTGTTGATTCTGTTTCCCTAGAGAACCTTGGCTAATACAGTGATGAATGAAGATAAAGACTAAAAACGATATATTAAAACTTTATATTAGCTTTTGTGACACAGGTAAGTGGTAACCTTAGTCAGAGCAGTTTGGATGGGGTTGTGGGTATATTAGATATTGAATCTAAATTTGCATGAGTTCATCGATGAATCAAAGATAAAGAAATGGAGTTAGTGAGTAAATTCAACTCATTCCAGAAGCTTAGTTGTGAAGGAAATGAAAAAGATCAAATAATAGCTGCAGGATGCCATGGCGTTAAGGTGGTGTGTTTCTCCAGGCCCTCCCAGGATCAGAGACCAAGATGAGATTTGATTGTGCAAAGATTTTATTATAGGAAATACCTGTGAGCAATAATGGATGAGAGAGTTGAAAAAAGGCAGGGAGAGTCTGACCCTGAGTGAAGGAGAAAGGGGAGGAAAATTGGCAAGAAGCTGTGCAGTCTAAGGAAGGTTCAGCAAGACCATTAGGGAGTTCTCAAGCTGAAGTCAGCCATCAGAGAAGTATCATGAATTTCAGAAATGGGCCCATTTTAATATTCCATCTGCTCTCAGCCATAGGGTAGGAGGAACCTGGGTGGAAGCCTGGCCTCAAAGCAAACAGAGGAGATGGATTTCTGAGCATAGCAGCTGGGGCCCTTTAATTATGCTTCCTATAGTTAGAGGTCTAGAGACACATTCTCTTGGCTGCCATGGAGGGGTTTTCTTTTTTTCCTTTGTTTTAAAGATTAGTGTATACTTCAGAACTTATGGGATGGGGCCAGTAGAGAGGGAGAGGAATAAAGGAGGATAGTTGATGGGGCAAGGTACAGGTAAAGGCTAGGGAGGTCGGGATTCAGATAATGGGCAAGAATTTTGCCCTAAGATAGAACATAAGACTCCTTGAAACAAGATGGTAAATGCAGGACCATTTGTAGATTTGGGAGTTCCCATCTGATGAGTTCCATTTGCTCTTTAAATTATGAGGTGAGATCATCACCTGAGAATGGGGTTGCAAAAGTGGGGACAGGTCAAACCTCAAGGATAGGTTTAAAACAATCACAGCAGGGAGTTGGAGATTGAACTACCTTGTATTTGGATTGCTGGGCTGTGTTTAGCGCCCAGTTGAGATTGGAAGTCATGGATTTACAGTGGCATTAATCTACTCCTACACTTCCTTCACTTTCATTTTCTTACTCCATCCAGCCTCCTCATTTACATTGACTTGTTGACCTGTTAGAGACTTACCTCCAAAAATAGCACCAATATCCTTTCAACCAAAACGACTTCTTTCTCTCATCTGTGACATCTTATCAGCCTCCAGGTCCTATCAATTTACTTTCTAGGAATTGCTTTGACCTGCCTTTCTTCAGTCCTTATTCTTACTGATCCAGTCAAGAACTCACCATCTTTGCTTTCTAAGTGGTCTCCCTACCTTTCATCTTGTCTCCTTCAAATCTGTCACCCACACAGCCATCAAAGTGGTTATTCTAAAATATAAAACTTGACCATGATTATTTAAAACCCCTTCAATGGGAGGATAATGGATAAGATTTAATCCAAGCTCCTTAACATGGCCTATAAGACCCTCCATGACCTAGACTTTAGCTAACTCTTTAGTCTTATTTCTTATCCTATTCTTTTCCTTAACATTTACACTCCAGCTGTAGTTGAAGTTCCCTGCATATTCCGTGTTATTTTTCACCTCTGTGCTTTTCTCTCATTCCCTCTGTCTCAAAAACTCTCTCCCAATCCTCCTTAACAAATCTAACTTCCACTCATCTTTTATGACCCAGTTTAGGAATCACCTTAGTTTAAAGCCTTCTTCCTCCACCATTATCATTACCCTTCCCCATGCTTGGTTAATTAGTCTTTCATTTGTTATTTTCTTGTATATATTTTTATCATTTCATTGAACTTATTATGATAATCATTGATTCTTGTCTCTGTCTCTTCTACCAGCCCGAGCTCCATGTTTGTACCTTAGCAACTATCTAGTGCTTGGCACATAGTTGGTGTGCAACAAGAGCCTTATGAAGAAAGGACAAAAAAAAGGAAAGAAGAAAGAATTGAGGAAGAAAGAAAAGAAGGGAAGGAGGAACCCAGATCTTCAGATCATTCCACTGTACCACCCAGTTTACAGAAATCATTTAACAATTCTTAATTTATTTTAAGCAATTAAACTATAAGCAAATTGCACATTTCAAATAAAATCCATTATTTATATATTGATGCTTTGATGCAATTCTTAGATTTATGCAGTAACAAAAAGTAGTCAATAGTCTATATAAACAATTTGCAACCTATCTTCTATGCTTTTCACTCGGCACTTTATAAAGATACATGTCATAAATCCATAAGCAAGTGTTATTCTTAACTTTGGAAATAACAAGTATTTGCCATACCTGCTGAGTCAATTAATCTGGATATTGGAAATTAAAGTTTTGCTGAGTTTGGGGGTGGAATGAGAAAGAAAAGTTAAAGGTAGAGAGAGATAAGAATTGATTGAATAAATTTAGAAAGAAAGCAAAGTATGGTGTAAAGCATAGATAGATTACACTTATGTATTTTCTAAAGTATTCTTATCTGCTTTAAAAAAGATCAGATGATTATTTTTTTCTGCGGGAAACCTTTAATAGTTGGACTTGGTCTGCACATGCCCTGTCTATAAGAAATTTCTGGCTCTTCAGGGAATTGGGTATCCAATTCCTTGACTCTCTCTTTGAATGTAGCTTGCCTTTGGAACTCCTGGTGTGGAAAAACTCTGCAATGAATTTAAAAACATCAAACGTAATTAAATGGCATTTAATAAAATTTTATTCTCATTTACATGTCCCTAGATGTTGGAAAATTGTTCATATAATATCTGAGTACTTTAAGAAATTTGTTTAATCACCATTAGAAAATTTTAATGAGTTAAAACAACAGACAAAAACATTTTTTTAGCACGTGAATTGTTTCTTGTTGTTAAACAACAACTTAATACTGTACCTGTAACAACATTCTTCCAGACAGGTTTAGATATGCAATCCATAGTCTCTGTGCTAAAGTACGAAGCCAACATTATAGGAGCAAATTTACATAAGAAAAAATGTTTTCTTTTATCTGATTTTATATTATTACTAAATTTCAAAATCTGATCTTCCATAGTGATGACTGTAAATACCGTATAACTGCAAAATTAAACTTTTGGAAGCATCCCACTTTTCTTTTATTGTATGATTATATGCACAAATTTTAAATTATATCATTGAGTAATTGTTTCCAAATCGTGTTATTATAACAGCATTTTTTATTTCATATTAACCAGAGTTTTGTCACTACTATAGAACTATTTTATTATGGAGTTCATACATGAGCTCATTTTCCCAGAATGACATGTTTCTTTTTGACAATTAAACATTTTCACTTTTCTATTGCAGAGACCCTGAGGAAATGTGACAATGAGCATTTATATCATTTTAAAGAGATTTGAGAAAGTATGAATATTGTGGGTCTTTATTTTAAGAATTCTTTATTTTTATTGGAAAAATATATACTGCTCATCTCCATTTGTAAGAAAATGGTTCAAATTTTTAAAAATATATTTGTTGATCACCACTTTGTGACAGGCACCATACTTGTCATTAAGGATACAAAACTGAATAAGAGGCTGTCCCTGATCTAGATGAATTCAGTCAAGTGGGAGAGACAAACTAATAGACAAGTAGACAAATAATTGTAATATGATACCTTAGTACAAAAATGGAGACAAGCATACACTTCTGTTGGGAGGGTAAAGGGCAGAGCACTAACTGCTTAGAGATTTGGGAAAGTCTTCATGAAGAACATGATATTCAAAGTGATATTTCAGGATGAGTAGGAGTTTCCTAGCCATGGAACCATAAAAGGGCATAGTATCATTGGGAAACAGAGTTTAGTGTGGCTGGAACATAAGGTGTAAGTCCAATAGCAGCAAGAGATGAAGGTGGAAAGATGGAGAGGTAAGAGGGGATAGAATATGAAGGACCTTTTATACCTTATTAAGGAGATTTGACTGACCTTTAGGTAATAAGATTGAGTAGAGACTTTTAAACTGCATCACAAGATCAAATGATACTTTTTTATGGTCACTTTGGTAGCAGTGGAGAGATAAGCCTGAAATAAAGAGAATAGGTGGCAGAGGAACTAATTAGCAATAATTTAGAATGTGCATGATGAAGACCTTAACTAAGTCAGTGGCACAGAGAATGGGCTTTCCCAGGACTGAAGGGGTTCACAGAATGGGAAACTTTCCATTTTAAAACCAAGATATTCCCAAGTAAACTGCAATGAATTTGTAACCCTAGATTTAAGGCAAAAATTCTGTATGACTTGATGAATAATTAGATTTAGGAGATTTAGGAAAAGAAATGAAGGAGATAAAAGAATCACCTAGGTTACATAGAGTTTTGGCTTAGATGATTGTGTAGATGGTATCATTAATGATGAGAGAGGAGCAATTTGGGTTGCAGAGGTAATGAGTTCAATCCCATAAATATTTTGTTTAAGTGGTGTGTTAGCAATATAAATGTATAAGTATACCATAGGATATTAGATGCACTGGTTTCTTTATACATAGAGAGATTTTTATGGGTTTAAATTAGATTTGTAAATCACAAAATGAAACCCTGGGAAATAACAAAATTAAAGTTGTGGACAGTATTGGAGGCATTTCAGTAGTTTGGGGAGAAATAGTCAGAGAGGTAGGCAGACAACCAGGAAAGCAGTACCTGGGAGGCAAAGAAAGAGTTCAGGAAGCAATGTGCATCAAGTACTGTACATACAGATAGGTCAAGTAAGATGATGCCTGAAAATAGGCCTTTGGATGTAACAACTAGATTACTGATGTACTCAATAAGAGCAATCTTAATGTGTTTTAATACAATGTAGAGCATGGTTTCCATGAATTCTTTAAAATACAAACAAGTGATGTCACCAACATGGTGGCATAATATATCCCCTGGAAAAGTCTCCCCTCAGAAACACTAATAAAAGGACAAATCACACTTGTTTGGAACTCTGGAGGATGACAGAGACTGGATAAGGTCTACATAAATGTTAAATCAAAGAATAAGGGGAAAATTTAAAATAAGGTAGGACACCTAGATCTCCAGTCTGGACCCCTCCCCCTCATTTGGTCCCATGCAACTTAATAGTCACACAGAGGCAGCCCAAGCCAGGTGCCTCCTGCTTTGCAGACCATTGAACTACCACAGCAGTGAGTTAGAACCCCATGAATATCCAGGTGTAGGGACCCAAGTCTGCAGAGATGCAGGACAGAAGACAAACAGCTGACTAGTACATGCATACAAAAGGGCCCCCAGGAAGTAAAAGAGATCTTAGCTGAATTGTTGGCAAGAGGTGCACACACTTAGCTCAGCCTCTTATTGCTGGATTACTTAAACAAAAACAAACAAACAAACAAACAAAAAACCCAGACCTTTTTAGATTGACCCCATCTGGCTCCCTGGGGTGGGATACTCTATTGGGAAAGTAACCATAGGAAGAAAAGCCTCTCAGAAGAAAAAATGGCTGGGGGGCTGAACTGCTGTAAGTCAAGACAAGTCCTAGAATGGAAAAGTGCAATGGAAAGGGGGCACTGAGTGAAGGATAGAAATTAAACAAATCATAGGAGCTTGGGAGAAAATTCTACACAAAAACAAACATCAGAATTCCAAGAGAATGGACAGAGGAAAGTCAGCTTTTTCCTGGAGGTGAAACAAGTGCACATAAAAGGGCAATCTTAAAATTCAGGTGCAGAAGAACTGAGAAAATCCAAACAGTTAAACATGGGCTACTCTGAAGGTCCATTATAAGTTGGACCAAGAGTCAAAGAAGAGCCTTAACTCATAGCCAATCTACAATAAAACCCCAGGCAAGAGGGAAAAACTGACAGTTAGAACATCAAAACAATCAGATGTACAATGCCATGTGTCCACCATTGCAATATCATACAGAACAATTTCACTGCCCTAAATATGCCCTGTGTTTCACTTATTCATCCCTCCACCTCCCTTCTGAACCCTTGGCAACCACTACCTTTATATCAATATTACAAGTTCTCCTGTTAACATAAGATAATAACTACAATAACAATAAATCTACTTTGGTCCATGGTTACACTCTCCTGTGAAGCACATAAAACTGTACAGCGCAAAGTGTAAACCATAATGTAAACTATAGATTTTGGTTAGTAGCAATGCTTCAATATTGGTTCATCAATTCGTACAAAAGTATCACACTAATGCAGGGGGTATTAACCCTTTTTGTTCCACAGAACAATGTGCCAGTCAGGTGAAATGAATACTACTGTAATTTATTTATTGTATACATTTATAAGTGAAGGACATTCTAGATTTCAGTTAGAGAAAATAAAGATGATAAATTGATTTTGTTCAATTCAAACTCACGGACCCCCTGAAATCTTTAAGAGGTCTTTGGACCCCTGGTTAAAAATCTGTGCACTAATATAAGATGTTAATAATAGAGGAAACTATGTGCATGGGTATGTGGAGGGTGGTTATATGGAAATTCTCCATACTTTCAGTCTAATTTTTCTGTAACTGTAAATATAAAACTTCTTTAAAAATAAAGTTTAGTTTTACAAAAAAAAAAAAAAAAAAAATCAGATGCCCAGACAGGAGCAAAAAATTACAAGTCACAACAAGAAACAGGAAAAGATGGCTCAGGAAAGGGAATAAATAAAAAATTCAGAGGAGATACAGATTTTAGAATAACTAGTCAAAGAAGTTCAAACACATCTCTTAAATCAATTCAAGGAGATGAAGGAAAATATGGATAAAAACAAACTAATGGAAGGAAGGGGCAAGATGGTAGCAGAGTAAGGAGCTCCAAGAGTCAGCTCATCCTACAGGCCAGTTAGTAATTACCCAGAGCTATCTAAAGCACCTGTTTGGGGCCCCAGGAGACCAGAAGAGCATCATGCAACATCCTTGAAAGTATGGAAGAAGGATACTGCCGATGTGCAGTGACGATTCCTGAGTAGAGCATTCCATGCTGCGGAGGCTGGTGGCCTTACTCCACTGGAGGTGAAAGCTGCCTCGGACGCTATTCCATGGCTGGAGTTGGAAGCTCCATTTACCAAAAACGGGGGAGGAAGAAATGATTAGCCACCGACTTCAGCTACTGATCAGTAAATTTGGCTGGTTAAAGTATAATCTTAAGAACAGCTAAAGTTTGAACCTGTCCAAGTTGGAAAGAGGCCAGTAGCCACCATTTGAATTCTGTCTCCAATATGAGCAGAAGCGGGCCTGACTGAAAATCACAGTGAAGGTAGGGACCAGGTTCTTTCCCCCAGATCATATTGTAGCCATAGCCTAGGCTCCAGACTCACCTCTGGCAGGGAAGAATCTGGGGGAACCTGCACCAGCCTCTTCAGGTAGCTCCAGGTGTTCTGGCCAGCACAGACTGAATTGCCGGACACCTAGGGCTTTATCCCTACACCCCAATAGGATAGGAGAGGAGCTGTGTTTCCTCAACCTCTCTGGGCAATTGCAGACACTTTCAGCCCACAGGAACTGGTTTGTTGAGCACCTTTGATTCCATCTCCACTCCTCTACCCCCATAGGATAGGAGGGGGTTGATGTTTCTTCAGCCTTTATGGAAAACTGCAGACACTTTCAGGCCACACAAACTGGTTTGTTGAGTGCCTTCAATTCCATCTCCACCTCTGTCCCCACATAGGATAGGGGGATCTAGTGTGTCCTCAGCCCTGCAGGGCTACTGCAGGCACTTTTGGCCTGCATGAACTCGACTGATGGGTGCACCCCCACCCCCAATAGGACGAGAGGGACAGTGTTTCCCCAGCCTCTCAACTGCAGGTGCTTTTGGCCCACACAGACTGAATAATCAGACACTTGTAGTTCCATCCCTGCCCCCAGGTAGGATAGGAGGAGAGCCGTGTTTTCTCAGCCTTTCCCAGCAATGGCAGGCACTTTTGGCCTGCACAGATTGAACTGTTGGGTACCTGCAGATTCACCCCCACCACCTAATAGGATATGAGGGGACTGGTGTTTCCTCAGCCTCTCCAGGCAACAGCAGGCACTTTCAGCACACACTAATTGAATTGTTAGGCATAGGTGGTTCCATTCCCACCTGCTTACGGGCAAAATGGTCAGTACTCCCTTAGCCTCTCAGGGCAACGATAGACACATTCAGCCCAAACAAATTATATTTTTGGACACTCCAGAGGGTCCATCCCCACCACTGACAGGGGTCAGGTGCTACATCAACTTACCTGGGAAACTGTGATCATTTTAGACCAGCACGGCATAGCTTGCTGCCAACACCTGCAGATCCATCCCCACCCCAGGCAGTCTCTCCAGGCAACTACAGATTGTACAATCTTGGCCTGCATGACTTGGATTATTACACATGGCTGCAGTTATGTCCCTACCCCTGGCAGGGGATAAAGGTGGTAAAGTCTTCATCTGTTCCTTGTGCAATGTGGGCAGCTCAGCCTCCATAGCTTACAGTACTAACTACATTCTCGGCTCCTACTACACAACCAGCAGGGAGAAAGGGCAAGAAAGCCCTAGACTAAAGAGAGAAACTGCACCCAGAATAAATACATCTAGTAATCCAGATGCCAAAACACAAACAAAATATTACAATCCATACCAAGAAACAGGAAGATATGGCCCAGTTAAAGGAACAAGATAAGCCTCCAGATAATATAAAGGATAACTAATCATAGATGTTCAAACAAATCTCCTTAATAAATTCAGTAAGATGGCTAAAGAGATTAAGGATATTAAGAAGACACTGAGTGAGCACAAAGAAGAATTTGAAAGAGTACATAGAATAATAGCAGATCTTATGAGAATGAAAGGCACAATAAATGAAACTAGAAATACCCTGGAGGCATATAACAGCAGATCTGAAATGGCAGAAGGAAGGTTTGGTGAACCTGAAGACATGGCCTCTGAAAGTGAACATACACAAGAACAGATGAAGAAAAGAATAGAAAACATTGAACAGAGTCTCAGGGAACTAAATGATGGCAAAAGACATGCAAACATACATGCTATGGGAGTTCCAGAAGGAGAAGGGAAAAGGGGCAGAAGGAATATTTGAAGAAATAATGGGGAAAAAATTACCAACCCTATTGAAGGGACATAGATATCCATGTCCAAGAAGCACAATATAGTCCCATTTGAATAAATGTGAATAGACCTACTTTGAGACATGTATTAATCAGTATGCCAAATGCCAAAGACAAAAAGAGAATCTGAGAACAGCAAGGGAAAAGTGATGCATCACATATAAGGGATACCCAATAAGATTAAGTGCAGATTTCTCTTCAGAAACCATGGAGGCAAGAAGGCTGTGGTACAATATATTAAAGATACTGCAAGAGAAAAGTTGCTAGCCAAGAATCTTATATCTGTTAAGATTGTCTTACAAAAATGAGGGTGAGTTTAGAATATTCACAAATAAACAGAAACTGAGAGAATTTATAATAAAGAGACCATCTTTGCAGGAAAGAATAAAGGGAGTGTTAAAGCCTGAAAAGAAAAGACAGGAGAGATCCCGCAATTCAGCTACTAGTAATATATTCAAAATAACAGAAAAGAGAGACATGAACAGACGTTTGCACACTGATATTCATAGCAATATTATTCACATTTGGTAAAACATAGAAACAGCCCAAGTGTCCATCAACTGATAAATGGATAAACAAAATATGGTATATACATACAATGGAATATTATTCATTTGTAAGATGAAGTGAAGTCAGGATGCATACAACAACATGGATGAACCTTGAAGACATTATTTTCAATAAAATAAGCCAGACATGAATGGACAAATATCACAGGGTCTCACAATATGAACTAAATACAATGACTAAACTCATGGAAGTAAACTCTACAGTCTATAGGTATCTAGGAGATAGAATGAGGATTGAGAAGGGATAGCTGATACTTAATATATGTAAAATTTTTAATAAGGTTGCTTGCAAATTTGTGGAAATGGATAGAGGTGATGGTAAAACATTATAACGAGTATAACTTACACTATTGGTTTCTAAATGGAATTGCGGCTGAAAAATGTAGTCTATGGACATAAATGTCAATTGAAAGGAAGCTAGAGGATAATCTAGGGACTGTATAGCATAATGATTTATGTGATGGATGAGGATTGTGGTAAATAGTACAAATACAAGAATGTTCTTCTATTACAAGGTGTTAGGAATATGGTGATAGACAGGAAAAAAAAACAATTTAACTTATGGACTATAATAATTACCAGTAATATTGTAGTTTTTGCATCCATGGCAAAGAAGATACTATATCATGGCAAAGAAGATACTAAGGGACGACAATAAAGGGTATAAAGGGGTATGGGATTTTTCCTTCTGGAGTAATGAAAATGTTCTAAAATCAACTGAGGTGATGACAGCACATCTCTGTGATGAAACTGAGAGCCATTGAGTGAGTGTACAATTTGGATGACTGTACAAGGCATGGGACTGTATAATGACACAATGAACCCTGTGGTGGATGATGGACTGTGGTTAACAGTACAAATATAAGAATGTTCTCTTATGAACTATAACAAATATACCATAGTAATACATGGTATTAATAATAGGGTTTTTGTGGGAAAAATACACCAAATGTAAAATATGGACTATAGTTAGCAGGGATATTTTGATGATGTTCTTTCATTATTTGTAACGAATGTTTCACAACAACACAAGGTGTTCATGGTGGGCAAAGTATGGGAACCCTCTATGCAATGCATGATTGTTTTGTAAACTCACAACTTCTCTAATTAAAAAAAAAAAAAAGGTTCTTTGTAAAGATCAATAAAATTGACAATCCTTTAGCTATATTGACAAGAAAAGAGAAAGGATGTAAGTAAAATCAGAAATGAGAAGGAGACATTACTACTGACCTCACAGATATGTAGGTGTAGCTCAGAAGTTTCAGCAACTGCATCCCATGTACAAGGTCCTCGGTTCAGTCTCTGTTACCTCACAAAAAAACGATCTTAAAAGGATACTATGTACAACTGCTCACCAACATATTAGACAATCTAGATGAAATGGAAAACTTTCTCAAATCACACAAACAGCCTATACTGACTCAAGAAGAAAGAAAAGATCTCAACAAATCCATTACAAGCAAAGAGAATGATATAGTAACCAATAAACTCCCAACAACAAAAAAAATGCGTGGGACCAGATGGCTTCACAAGTGAACTCTACCAAAAATTATCAGAGGAATTAATACAAATTCTCCTCAAATTCTTCCAAAAACTTCAAGAGTACATTCTCTAACTCATTAGACCAATGTCACCCTAATATGAAGCCAGATAAAGATACCATAGGAAAAGAAAAATTCAGTCCAATTTCTCTTATGAATATGGACACTAAAATCCTGAGCAAAATATTAGCAAAGCCCTGTATGATGACATACATGTTTGTTTTGTAAGTTCACTACTTTTACTATACACTTTCTGTTTACATATGTGCATGTATGTAAGATATACTTCAATAACATTTTATTTAAAAATTAGCAAATCAAATCCAATGGCATATTAAAAGAATTATAAACCAAGATCAAGTGGAATTTATCCCAGGTATGTAAGGGTTGTTCAACATAGGAAAATTAAATAATGTAATATACCACATTAACATATTGAAGGGAAAAAGCACATGATCATCTCAATTATTTCAGAAAAGCCATCTGACAAAATACAGCGTGTCTTTCTGACAAAAACACTTAGAACACTAGGAATAGAAGGAAACTTCCTCAACATGGTAAAGGGCGTATTTGAAAAGCCCACAGCTAACATAGTGAAAGACTGAAAGCTTTCCCTCTAAGATTAGGAACAAGACAAGGATGCCCACTGTCACCACTGTTATTCAACATTGTACTAGAAGTTAATGCCAAAGAGTTATTAGTTCAAGTATAAAATTTTTTTTCATGAATTGTAACAAATGTACCACACTAATGCAAGGTGTTACTAACAGGATGGTGTATGGGAATCTGTATTTTATGCATTTTTTGGTAAACCTACATCTCTAATTTTAAAAAATTAAATAGTAATTTGTTGTTTATCTGAAATTCAAAACAAAAAAATCTTGTGAGAAGAATAGCATTGCTTTTGCTTTTTTGTTTTGCAAATCTTTATGTCCAGTTTAGTAGAAGATAGCTGGATTCTCATATCTGCCTCTGTTTTCACTTTATTTTTCTGTTTAAAGTATGTTAAAATAATCTGGCCTCACACATATACAAATTTGGAAAAAAGAATAATTTTAATAGCCTTCTCAAATATTTGTAGATATTATTCTTTGATACTATACCAAATGGGCACGTTTCATAAAGGTTAGTTGCAATGTGGAATCTGAAACGATATTAATGTACTTTATAAATTATTTTTCTTTAAAGTCCATTAGCTCATCTTGAGTGGATTTCTTTAACCATGCATGATTTGTAGCATCACACATTTGTCATATGGAAAATATTGGTTCACCGAGTTATGTAGATTTTCTAAATGCTGAAACTTTTCATTTTACAATATTTAAAACTCACCTTTATTAAATCATGATTTCAACATGAAGATTTAATAAAAAATAATCATTACTGCTCCTTCAAGGATATTTCTCTGAAAAAAATTCGTCACTTCTTAATTACATTATTTTACTCTTATCTATGCTCTTAAGGTTCAGTGGAAATAGTATATAGGATGTGCTACTGTGCATCTCTTCCCAATTCTATGGTCAGTGATGTCACAATTGTATCTTTTTATTTATTTATTTATTTATTTTTTTTTATTAGCATCTTGAAATCAGCAATCATGGGAGTGTTTTCTTTATGGGAATAAACACTACAAATCAGGGCTTTTTTCCTTCCAACAGAGTTCATTGTTAAACATTTACCAGCACACTATTGCTGATAGGATTATTGAGGAAAAGTTGAAGTCTTAAGTATAACAAAGATCTGTGATTTTTTAAACTGCTTAGAATCTTCACGGCTCTACTCTAAGATCCACGTTTTCCTACTGGCGGAAATCTCCATTTCATATAATCTTGGCAAGAGGGCAGATCCAGAGAGGGACAGATATTTCTTTTGCAAAACACATTCTGATACAGTGTGAGGAGGAGGACAGGAAGAGGGAGACTTTGATATAAACTCAGATAAATAGCTTTAATTCCAGGACAGTGAAGCTCTGAAGTGGCTGGAACAGGAGGGAATGCTTAGAGGTCATATGCATCTCAGAAGCAGGGAAGCACCAAGGGACAGATTAATCCTGGGAGTGACTTGAGATTGGTTCCCACTGCCTGCCTTCAGAGCTTTCTTGGCTCTTGCCCTTTCCCCAAACTAGGCCTTTCCGTCTCCTGTACATTCTATGAGCTTCAGCTGCTTTGCCAGGAAATGCCGGCTTGCAGATGAGAATACTGACTAAGAAAGCATTAAATATAAACTTTGTACATGTTAATTACTCATGAGCAAAAATGGAATATTCTATTTGGCATATTACCATCAAGGTATCTAATCCATCAAAGGATATATTTGAAATAAAGGGAAGGGGGAGGGTTTTGTCTTCAATAAAATAAATTTATCTTGACTCTGAGCTGTGTTTTAGAATCTATCACTAACAAGTGGCTCACTACATTTTCAATTTTACTATACAATGATAAATAAGTTACAGTTACCTGGTACAGTTTACCAGGGGCAGGGGATGGGGGCAGTTATTGCTTAATGGGTACAGAGTTTCTGTTTGAAGTGATGAAAAAGGTGGGGTTATGGATGTTAATGCTGTGAGCACAATATTGTGAATGTAATTGTAACCAGTGACGTGTACACTTGAAAGTAGTTAAAACGGGAAATGTTGAATTGTATATATGTTACTACAATAAAAAGTTTAAGGAAAAAGCACAACACGAGAAAATACTTCTTGTAGACAAGGGAAGTTCAAGTTGGCCAAAGAGAATTAGATGAAATTTTCATTCAGTCATTTCCTAAGGAGCTCTGGGCGCATTCTTTCTTCTCTGTTGCATTATCCTTCCCTTATCAACATCTGCCTCACCTTACCTTTTACCTTGCTTCTTCTACATCCAATCCTGTTCCTACCCTTAACAATTACGTCCATTACTTTTTTGCTTGTTTCTTTTGTTTTGCTTGTTTATTTACATAAATATTTTCATTAAAGCAGTTGTAGGTTTAAAGAAAAATCACATGGAAAGTACAGAGTTCCCATGACCATCCTCTCCACATGCAGTTTTCCACATTATTAACATTTTTCATTAGTGTGATAAATTTGTTAAAATTGATGAAACAATGTTATTATAATTATACTATTAATTATAGTCCACAGTTTACATAAAAGTTCCCTCTTTGTATTGTACACTTGTATGTTCTTTTAAAAACTTTATTCTAGTAATAAATATGCAACATAAAATATCCCATTTTAACCACTTTCATATATATAATTCTGTGGTGTTAATTATATTCATGTTGTGCTATCACCACCATACATTAACAAAATTTTCCATCACCCCAACCAGAAACTCTGTACCATTAGGCATTAAATCCCCATTGCCCACCCTGACCCAGCCCCTGGTAACCTGTATTCTAGTTTCTGACTCTATAAATTTGGACTTTCTAAATATTTCATATAAGTGATAGCATACAATATTTTCCATTTATGTCTGGCTTATTTCATTCAACATATCTTCAAGGTTCATCCATGTTGTCAAATATATCAGAACATCATTCCTTTTTACAGTTGAATAATATTAACATTTAAAGTATATGCCTCATTTTGTTTATCCATTCATTTGTTGCTGGACACTTGAGTTGCTCCAACTTTTTGGCAATTGTGAATAATGCCACTATGAACATCAATGTGTATATATCTTTTTCAAGTCCCTGCTTTTAATTATTTTGGGTATATACCTAGAAGTTGTATTGCCAGGTGTGGTAGTTTGGAACTGTATGTACCCGAGAAACACATGTTCTAAATTTAATCCATTCCTGTGGGTGTGAACCCATTGTAAGTGGGATCTTCTGATTAGGTTATTGCAGTTAAGGTGTGGCCCACTTCAATCAGGATGGGTCTTAATTTTATTACTGCCATTCTTTATATGGAGAATGAAATTCAGACAGAGAGCAAAAGCCATAGAGGGAGCAGCCAGAAGCTGAACATCAAAGAAATCCATAGGGAAAACCAGGAGAGGCTAGCATGTGCTTTACCATGTGACAGAGGATCCAAAAACCGAGGATTAGAGGCGGCCGGACCCAGAACACCACACTCTTTGGGAAGAAAGCATCTCTTTGATGATGCCTTGATCTGGACAATTTTTTCCTAACCTCAAAACCATGAGCCATTAAATTCCCATTGTTTATGCCATCCTTTTGCATGGTATTTGCTTGAGCAGCCTAGGAAAATAAAACACCAGGTCATATGGTAATTCTACACTTAACTTTCTGAGGAACCGCCAAAGAGTTTTCCAAAATAGACACACCGTTTTACATTCCCACCAAAAATGCACTAGGTATACCTAAAGCTAAAGAAAGCAAGAGTTCATATTACCAAGAACTTCATATGATCTGGGGAGGGGGGAGGGATTGTTGGTAGGAAATGTGATGGAATAACAAGGGATGAGTTAAAACATTGCCTTAAAATTATGAAGGTTGCTGAGGGCCATCAGATTTATTCTATTCATTTTCAAAGTGATCTTGGGAATGGAGCAGGCTTAAAAAGAGCTTGAAGATTGAAAAACTAAAGAAAAATCAGATAAGCTTCCCTCAGGAAATGTCTTTTTCAGCCAATATAATTTTCATTATTTTTACCCCATGTCAAATGAATTGTACTTACTGAGGTTCAGAGCCTTAGTAGTGAGCTGATGTGATGTTTTGTACAGAGAGGGGAGTCCAGAGAATTTATTATGCATTTGTAAGGCAAGAAGTGAGTTTTCTGTAATACTTTATGTGAGCTCTTGCTAACTTAAAAATGCTAGGCTAGTATAATTTTCCCTGATAAAAGTGAAGTGGTTTGTGAAAGTTGGGGCTGAAGTAACTAAATGTGAACATCTTTCTTTCATATTATAGTTTAATGAGGATATACTATTTGTTTTTCTAATTTCTTTTTACACTGTAGTTTCAATTAGTGTATTTTATATTCTTTTGTGGTAAACATAACGCAGATTTCTGCAGGCCTTAAAACCACAGAGTGGTTCCTATTTGAATTATCTCTTCTGTGACAGGTTACCTTTCAATAAAGTTGGACCAACTTAAAAAAAAATGCACTAGGGTTCTTATTTCTCCACATCCTCTTATTTTCTGTTTATTTTTATTTTTATTTTTATTTTTTTTAGTAGTCACTGTGGTGGGTGTGACTTTTTACTGGAGTTTAATTCATTTACTTTTAAAGTAACTACTGATAATATGGTCTTTCTTCTTCTTCCTTTTGTTGGTATTATATGTTTTTGTCCTTCAATTCTTCCGTTACTACCTACTTTCATATTTAAATGATTTTTTCTAGTTAACCATTTTTTTTTGTATATAAAAAACTTGTTTCTCAATAGGGAAATCAGAGTTACCCTGGATAATTAACAGAGACCCAGTGACATCATTTCCTGGTCTCTGATGCTTTGGGAATAATAGCAAATTGGATTTAAGCTGCCCATGTTTTTTTAGTATCTTGTTATTTCCTTCTGTGTATATTTTTCAGATATTTTCTTTCTGGCTACCATGGGAGTTAAAATTAACATCCTAAATCTATACCAAAGACATTTGATTTGATGCCACCTAACTCCAATAGCATACACAACCTATGTTCCTATATACCTCCATCATCCCATCTTTTTGTTGTTCTTGTTTCAAATTATTTCTTTCTACATTGTGTATCCCAAACTATAGATGTATAGTTACTTTTTAATGCACTTGCATATTAGAACCCGTAAGAAGTAAAAAGTGGCATTACATACCAAAATTACAATACAATGTACTGGCATTATAATTTCCCATGTGGTTACCTTTAAGAGTTCTTTATTCTTTATGTGGCTATGATCTACTGTCTTGTGTCTTTTCCTTTCAATCTGAAGAACTCTATAGCATTGCTTGTTGGGTAGGTCTTGTGGTGCTGTATTCCCTTGATTTTTGTTTATCTGGGAATGTCTTAACCTCTCACTAATTTTGAAAGACAGTCTCACTGAATATAATATTTTTAGTTGGCAATTATTTGCTTTCACCACTTTACATATGTCATCCTACTGCCTTCTTGCCTCCATAGTTTCTGATGAGAAAATCAGCACTCTAATTTTATTTCCTTTGTACATGAAACATTTTCTCTTGCAGCTTTCAGAACTCTCTCCTTGTCCTTGCCATTTGACAGTTTGACTACTATGCATCTGGGCACAGCTCTCTTCGAGTTTATCCTGTTTGTGGTTTGTTAGGCTTCTTGAATGTGTCTTTTGTTAAATTTGGGAACTTTTCCACCATCATTTCTATGAATATTCCTTCTTCCCCTTTCTCTATTTTTTCTCCTTCTGGACCTCTGATGGTGTGCATATTGGTATGCTTTTTTTTTTTTTTTTTTCATATCAATTAGACAACTTTTACTAAATGAGAAAACTACATGTAAAATGTGCTTTAAACAAAATGGAATTAGAAAAAAGATGTATGCATTTTAAAGAACCTTGCACTGTGCTGAAAATCAAATATTTCTTGCAGTAATACAATGCGCCAATTCATAAAATATTAACAGAATTCTCAATTTAACATTTTCAAAGACAATATTAAGGTCAAGAATTTCACATCAATGGTAGCACATATAGAAGGGCATTATAAATCTGATGTTCATCCTTATGAAGCTTACAAATTTGACAATGCTTAATAAAAGCTTTTAGAATCACATCCAATCGTGTCACATCCAAAGAATCACAAGTCTATGTCCTGTTACATTCTCCTAAAATCTTTATGTTGACTTTTCTATTCCTTGCCATTTGTTAATACTAATCCTTAAAAAAAGAGAGAGAACGGGAAAAGAAATGCTGCAATAAACTCTTGATTTTGTCAACTATGGATATGGGGTGCTTAAACTGTCTAATATTGCCATGTGGATGTTTTATACAATTGGTTGTAATGTTTATGTCACTAAAGATTTTTATTCTTCTGATTTTTCATGATCAAAGTTCATAGGATATTGTATAGACATGCTTTGTAGTGAACTATAGTAGCAATAATTTCTGTACATGATCAAGAGTTTATTGGTATGCTTTATTGTGTCCCATGTCTCTTAGGCTATGTTCACTTTTCTTCATTCTTTTTTCTTTCCACTCCTCAGCCTGAACCATTACAACGGTTTTGAGTTCAATTATTCTTTCTTCTGTTATCTCATATTTGCTAATAAAAACCTCTAAGGAATTTTTAATTTCAGTTTCTGAGATCTTTAACTCCAGTATTTCTGTTTGGTTGATTTCAACAATTTCTGTCTTGTTACTGAGGTTCTCATTTTGTCCATTTGTCATTTTCCTCATATCCTTTAGTTCTTTCTCCATGTTTTCTTTTAGGTGTTTGGGCATATTGAAGATAAGTTTTTTAAAGTCTTTGTCTGATATGTCCAAAATCTTGTTTTCTTCATTGTTGGTTTCTGAAGTTGTATCTTGTTCTTTGGATAGGCCATCACTCTCTGTATCTTTGTTTTTCTTGTAATCTTTTGCTGCATACTGTATATTTTAATATTTTAATGTGTTAACTCTGGGATTTAATCTCTGAGTTGTCTTTTCCTGAAGAAGTTTGTATCCAACTAGTGATATGATTTCCTTGAGTGCCAAGAGCCAACAAAACCAATCAAACAAATGTAAAAAACACCATTCACAGTCTTTACCAATGGGATCTGTGTTGCTGGTGCTCTCCTACAGAATTTAGCTCTCCTACTAAAAAGAACAGCCTGAGGCAAAAGTGTGGGCTCCTCTCCAACTTTTCTGACCATGCATCTTTTCTTGGGCATGTGCTCATGGAATTAGTAATTCCCCCATTTGCAGGGATCCAATGCCCCCCTTACTCCCTATGACAGACTTTCCCCCCTCCTGGGTACTCTATTGTATGTCTTGAAGCTGGCAATCCTTTGTTCCAGGACACTTTGATTTGACTGTTTCTTTCACTGGTTTAGTTGTCTGCAAGTTGCTTCTGTTTGCAGGCAATTCTGGAATGGTAAGCCAGAGGTAAGTGACCTGAATCATACCTTTAGGCTTCTACCTGATAGATTGGCACCAACAAACAGGCACCTCAGTATGGACATAATACAATGCTCCCTCTGGAACTGGGCCAGGGCCCCATAATGGGAACTAATGCTGGCTCCACACCATGCCAGGGAGGAGTGGGGTAGCAGCCAGCAAGGGAACCACAAGTTTCTCCTAGTATTTTTTTAAACTACAGAAGTAAGTTTACAGAAAAAAACATGCATAAAATACAGAGTTCCCATACCATCCTATTATTATATTATTAACACCTTGCATTAGTATTGTGCATTTGTTATAACTCATGAAAGAACGTTTTTATTATTGTACTATTAACTATAGTCCATGGATTACCCTAGGGTTCACTGTTTGTATTGTACAGTCCTATATTGTTTTTTTGTTTTTGTTTTTTTTTTTACAATTTTATTCTAGTAACATATATATAACCTAAAAATCCCCTTTTAACAGCATTCAGATATAGAATTCAGTTTTGTTAATTACACTCACAATATTGTGTCACCATCTCCTACCATTTTTAAGTTGTTTTTTTCTTGATTCAATACTTACAGTTACTGCAACTATTTAAGAACTCTGAGTAAGATGGTTTTGCCAGTTTTTTCTAATTGTTCAAAGATTATGTGGGGGAATGAAACCCAAAAACATATTATGCCTCCATCTTGGTTGACTGGAAGCTAACTGTCACTAATTTTGATAACCACAAAAGGCAGCTGTGTCCCATTTCTTTCCTTTTGAGTCTCTTGTCCACTTTCTGTGCCATTATTGCTTGCTTTTCTTTTAATGGCCATAATCAAGGTTAATACTGATATACACACTACACTACATTTGATTACACCACCCTTGTAATTCTCACTATACTCTCTGCTATTCTTTCATAGCACTTACAACAAAATGCAATTATATATGTGTTTACATGTTTAATGTCTATTTCCCCCTACTATATCATATGCTCCATAGGTCAGGGACAATAAAAGTTCTTTCATTATTGTTTAAACTACTACAGTACTTGTCACATAAAAGATACCCAATGAATATTGGTTGAATGGATGAAAAATGACATGTAATTCAGTCAGTTTCATTAAGTTTTAAAAAGATTATTCCATCTCAAGCTTCCTATAACCCTGACCCTTTAAAGCTACTATGTTCTTTCCTGTTCATCTTGCCTTCCAGTAAAATAGGTAGCTATTTCAGTTAGTACCATTTTATTCCTCTTTAAAGGGTAAGACGTTATTTAACTGGACACAATCTAATGAGTGACCCTCAATATGTCATGCCCTTGTCTAATCCCCTCCCTTTAAGTGTTGGCAGAACCTGTGACTTGTTTCTAGCCAACAGAATATGGAGGAGGTTATGGGATACTTATTTCCTTGTTTAAGTTATGTTATATAAGACTCTGCCCTAGCAGAATGGAGTAAAAGATTCTTCTGCTGCTCTTCAAGCTGCAATGTTGCAGAGGGTCTGTTAATAGCTACATGGCAACTGCAGGTAGATCTGGCAGGACCCCTAGGTGACAGCCAGCAAGCAAACGGGTGAAGGAAGGGAGACCTCAGTTCTATAACTGCAGGGAACTGGACTCTGCCAACAACTGTTTAAGCTTGGAAGAAGACTCCAAACTCTAGGTTAGAATGCAGCCTCCCAACACTTTGATTGTGAGACCCTGAGCAGAGGACCCAGCTAAGCCAAGCCCAGACTCCTGACCCATGGAAATTGTGAGATAATAAATGTGTGTTAAGTGGCTAAGGCTGTTATAATTTGTTGTTTATCAAATACACCGTTCAAAACTGATTTCCTTGAAGCCAATTGCCTTCAAACTCAGCCAGGTGTCCCTCTATATTCTCAATAGTAGCATTTCTTCTTTTCCTATTCAGATGTTCTCTTTTAGGATATCCTCAGATATTGACCTATGAGTTCATTCCCACGATTTCTTTTTTCTTTTCTTACTGAATTCACATGCCCATTAAAGGTTGCCAGTTTCTTCCAAGTTCTATCTTGCAAAATCAGTAATCCACATAGATGGTACATTAGCTAATGTCTGCTAAGCACAATAGAAAAATTGGTTTTTATTCAATCACCCATCCAGCATTTTGTCTTCTTGTATAATTATCATTCTTAGCACCTGACATTTGCATTTCTTTAATTTTAGAGATTGCTCATCCATCAACTCACAGTGACTTTTTCAGGGAAGGTTATTTTGCCGTGCAGTCAACTCAACCATAATTGTCCCTCTCCTTCCCCCAAAAATCTTCACGATGTCAACAATTCCTAGGTATTCATTCTGTGAATTAATTCCATGGTTCTATAATTCAGTGCATTTGTCAAGAAAATTCATAAAGATAATGTTCAGGTGATAATCGATGTCAATAAATTTTTCTCTGATTGCTGTTTTTAAACACTTCTACAAAGAAACAGTTTGCATGTGTATTCATTGTTAATATGTTTTATAAATAGTGATCAACAGTTAGCTAGTGCTTAGTGTTAACTTGAACAAAGTATTATTTAAGTAAACTAAAACATGGAAGTTGCCTTGTTAAATTATGATAATTTAATGATTATAATAATATATAATCAGTCTCAACTCTGAGTTAGTCTTATGGCATCTAACCAGTCTTTCTTTTATCTTAAATCTTTTCTAATATTCACAAATTTATGTATTTCATATATAAATATATTCTATAACTTTGTCTCCTCATATTTTCTAATACCATTTTACAAAATGAAATAGTAGTGATAGTCATAGAATCCAAACTTCCCATACCTTTTTCTCGTCTGATTCTGTCATATCATTTTGCTATTTGGTGAAGTCTTAGCATTCATTATATTTTCTTTAATTTGATTATGGTGATGATAACCACATAGAGAAATTGAGATGTATAATACATACGAAGACTGGCTTCATGTGCATGGTTCAAGAATACTTGTTTCCATAGTTTGTTTCCAGTTTAGTGGTTCCCTGAGAATTATCCCAATTATAAGGTGAATAAGGATTGTCCTCTTTGCATTCATGTGTCATAAAGCTATTTTAAATGAAAAAACAAAACAGGAAAAATTTGAAAACACTTTAAAAAGTCATTTACATAGTATTAAGTGTTATGACGAAGTAAATTTTTATAGCTATATTCCCTAAGAAGCAATAAATGAAGTCACTCAGATGTCACATTAGATTAATATAGCAGATACAATAAAGTCATGGGAACTTCATAAAACTGAAAGAACTAAACCATTCTCCTTCCATTCTATTTATCACTAAATCTAGGGATTTTTTGGGGGGAATATTTCTTTTTTTTTTTTTTCATGGAATGTCTGAGCAATTATGATATTTAGAAAGAGAAATGAAGGAAGTGCACTCTAAAAGTCTTAGAGATTAATTTTGGTCAATGCTGACTTTTTCTCAGAAAATATTTTAAAGAGTTATCTTCTGCTCAGGCATAAACACAATTATTTATATATTCATAATTAGAAACATTACTATCTCTGATTACACCCCTTCCTCTGCAACACCACTTCCTACCAAAAAATGAATACATACAGGGGCTTCTTTGGGATTTGGAGGTTGTCCTGAATACAGTTGTGGCAACGGATGTAGGCCATTTTAAATCAGCACACACCACTCAGAACTGTGTGGGAGAGAATGTGGTCTACGATGTGAACTGTGGTCTATGCTTGGTGGCAAGGCCCCAGGATGTGTAAGTTCATTGAGGGTGGTGGGCCACATTTGTGGGAGATGTTTGTGTGGGATGAGGTGGGAGGTGTGGGAGGTGGGCAACATGGGAATCCCAGTGGGTTCCGTGTAATATTTTGGGTAATCTAAGCACCTCTTAAAAAAAAAAAAATATATATATATATATATATATATATATAAAACATTTTTGTAAGCAAATGCACATATATGCATATATATTTAGATATCATTTTGCAAATGTTGGTATGTATTGTGAAAATTTTGATTTTTACCCACAATAAAAAATAAATTAATTAAAAAATAAATAAAGTAGACCACAGTAAGCAAATACACATATATGCATATATATTTATATATCATTTTGCAAATGTTTTTATGTATTGTGAGAATTTTGATTTTTACCCATAATAAAAAAAATAAAAAAATAAAAAAAATAAAAAAATAAAGTAAATTGGACACACACACAAAATGAATACATAAATTAAAACTCTTTACCCAAATTCTTTCCAAATAAGATCCTACTTTCTTTCTCAGCATTTACACGTTTAACTTCCCTTTAAAGAGATAGCTTACTTGTATTTTCTTCCAGAGAACTGAGGTGGTGGAGATACAGGACTTCTAGGAAGGACCCTCTGAAGAGATGTGCTCCAGGGATTCTGTTTAAGGTTGTTTTATTTGTTAGTTAGTTTGTTTATTTTTGTTTTCATAAGGGAGAGAGAAGAAGGTCAGCCACAATTTTACGGAAATTTTAAATACAATTGCCCACTTTGATTCTACATGGTTTTTAATAATTTTGTTAATTATCTAAATATCAAGATACCTTGAGGCCTGATCCTAAAATAAATGACAAATAAACAAAGACAATTGCTCAAATGCAATGGTTTAGGTATTATGTTGATAATTTAACAAGTCTTTCTCTATTTTTATATCTATCTTTCTATCTATCATCTATCTATATATCTGTCATAGAGAATGGCTTAATGAAGGGGAAATGTAAATGGAGTATCTGTTTCAGCCTCTAGTCTAAGCAATAAGTGACCCTCTAGCTAAAAGGTTTAAATTTAAACCCCCCTTACCATTGATGTAGTGTGAAGAATACTTATCCCCAGAAGGAGCACAGTTGCCAAAAATAATTAGACACAGAATACATAGGTTGAATACAGAGAAATGCAGCATCAAACAGTCACAGCATACTGCAAAGAGTATTGGAGGGAAAATAATCTACACAAATCAAATAATAAAGACTTGGTACTTAAGGACAATACTCTGAGTAAGTACAAAAGTAAAGACTAAACTGTAGCAATATGCGTACTAAAGCAAGAAATTAGCATTTTAGTACACATATGAAGCATATAGCTGTATATCCAGACCAGGGCTACACAAAACTTATTCTTATATCCACATTAAGTATAGGTAGGTACATAACATTTTGACATGGCCATTTTGATGGAGACATTTTGAAATCAAAATTATTTTTATGTGGCCTCTTTGATGCAATTATTTTGACATATGTCAATTTTGATGCAACATATGAAATTGTTCTGATTAAAAACTATTAAATAGTATGTGACATGGATACCACCACTCATCCCTAAATTTCAGTTCATCCACACAACATCTGAAGGGGATCCTGGGGGAAGTGGGGATTGGGAATAACACCAGGGATGAAGTAGAGGTTAGGTATCATCTGGAAAGACAAACTGATATAAACAAGAAGATTAAGACAGACCCAGTATTTTTCCTCCGTTGTTTAGATATCTTTCTTTTGTCTCTGGGCTTTTTTTTTCTGCTTTGTTTTCGCAATCTTCTTTAAAATAAAACAAAAAACCACAACAAAACAAAAAAAGAAAACCATGACTCTTGAAATTTTGATTTCGGTGAAGCTTGGCAAGAAAGCTTCACTTACGTCTGAAGACAGTCCCTCTGATCTTTTTCCCTGATGTCATAGTAGCCAAACTCAAGAGTTCCTGACCATTCCATGCTTCAAGCCTTAAAGGGGCTACCTTTCCTTCTATAGAACAAGTCTCTTTCTTCAGCAGGCAAGAAGGAATAGCATGTCTGATGGGATGGAGAGAAGACTATCTAATATTTGCACTTGGAAGTCAGAAAAAGATTGTCTGTCTTCTGCAGTGTGAGTGTATTGAAGAGAAGGATCCCACAAAAAGCAGGGGTCTCATCATATAGCGGGACTGTTTATCTCCCATATGTCCAGCATTGGCTTAAGTTAAACTCATTAATCCAGATCTGGCCGTAGATTCACCTAAGTAGATGTATAAAAGTGTCTCAGGCAGAAATTGAGAGTTGAAAAGAGTAGAAGGCAGGGTCAGAGGGAGTCTGACATGGTGAGATTTTTTTAGATTAGGCCCCAGGGGTGATAGTGATGAGATGATGATAGGAGTGTGGTTCTCCCCTCTTATGAGTATATGAGGCTTCAGCTAGAATAGCAGGTAATTAATGAAGACAGTTTCCTCCAGAAGAAGTGAATGTATCAGGCCCTTAAGGTAAGGTGACAATATAATTTATTTTCCAAATCAAAACACTTATGAAAGTGACAGGAGAAGCTATTAATATTTAAATTGGAACAACAGCCATAAATTAGGACTGTCTTGGTCACCCTACCTTGATGTCATTGTTGTTAGACCCAAACCTGAGCCTCCCCATTTTCTCCAGAACAGAGTATCCACAACTGCAAGCAAGACAGTTCTATCCATCTGCCCCATTGGATCTAAGTCCCCTCTCAACCAGAAGCAGAGTGGGCATCACCATACCAAAATCCTCAAGACTGAGAAATGAACAAACATAAGGGGGAAATGCAACCCTAGACTAAAGCAGACCTATTATTATTCTAGCAATGAAAGTACTTGTATCATTGATACAAAGGCAGTGACTACAAGAAGTTCTGAGGGGAGGGAGAAGGATGAATAGGTGTAACACGGGGCATTTTGAGGACATTGGAATTGTCCTGCATGGCATTGCAATGATGGATACAGGCCATTATACATTTTGTCAAAACCTATAATATTATGTGTGTAAAATGTAAACTATAATGTAAACTAGAGACCATGGTTAATAGCAATGCTTCAATATGTGTTCATCAATTCACCACACTAATGAAAGATGTTAATGGAGGAAAATGGGGGAGGGGAGGGTGTGGGGTATATGGGAATCCCATATATATATATTAGGAGGTACCAGGGATGAGCCTGGGACTTTGTACATGGGAAGAAGGTGCTCAACCACTGAGCTGCATCTGCTCCCCTCCTCCATATTTTTTTACTTAAACAACAGTAAGTTATTAGCTCATGGTTTTCTATATCTAGAAAATCTAGATATAGGCAAGGCTTGTTTTCTCCTCAAAAACTGTAGTGTACTGGTGCTGACTGCAGGCAACCCTTGGGTTTCATGGTTTTCCTATCACCTGGCAATGCCCTCTCCTGTCACTTTCTAGTTCTTCCTGACTTTTTTGCTTCGGGCTCCTTCCTATGCCTTTCTCTTTAACGCCTCGGTAATCTGAATTAAGACCTACCCTAAATCAGTTGGGCCTCACTATAGCTAAAAATAACACCTTCAAGAGGTCCTATGTACAATGAGCTTTACCTACAGGAATGTGGATTAAGATTAAAAACAGATATTTGTTGGGGTAAATAATTAGACCTATCACACTGTTGTAAACACAAAGCTTAAAATTTAAAAATCATCAAGACTGCTACATAACAATTTTACTAATCACCCACCCAGCTCTCTCTAAATATTACATATATAAACATTTATATACATTTTAAAAGTTATTTGTTGAGATATAATTGACCTGCAGTAAATACATATATTTAACGTGCATTTTAATATATATACACAGTTGCGAAACTACCACTTGTTAATCTCTCCCTCATGCCCCTCCCATCTGCCTCACCAGTTGGAAATAAGTCTGATCTGTTTTCTGTTACTGTAAATTAGTTTGCATTTTCTAGAATTTTATTTAAATGGAATAATATAGTATGTATTATTTTTGTCTAGTTTCCTTAGCTAACATAATATAATGATTGCATATGTAATATATAATCTAATATAATTTTTAGATTCATTCATGTTGATGCATATGTCCAAAAATGTGTTTACTTTAATAGCTGAGGAGTATTCCATTGTTTGGATATACAATAATTTGTTTATTCATTGACATGCTGATGGATATTTGGGTAGTTTGGTTGTTGGTTATTACAAATAAAGCTATTAACATTTGTTTAAAAGTCTTGTGTGAACATGTGCTTTTTTTTTTCCTTTATTTTTTTTTTCAGGAGGTACTGGGGATTGAACCCAGGACCTCGTAAATGGGAAGCAGGCACTCAACCACGTGAGCTGGATCCGCTCCCCAATGAGAGTTGTTTTCTTTTTTTTCACTTGTTTGTTTGTTTGTTTTAGGAGGTACTGGGGAAGGTACCTGGGACCCCGTACATGGGAAGCAGGCATTTAACCATGTGAGCTGGATCTGCTCCCCATGTGTTTTTTTTTAAATCAATTTTATTGATACATATTAATAAAGCATATGATTCTTCAAAGGTATACAATCAATGGTATTTGCTATAATCACATAAAATCACATAGTTGTGCATCCATCACTTTAATAATTATTAGAGCATTTTCATTATTTCAATATTAATAATAATAAACAAAAAGACAAAGAAACAAAAAAGAAAATTTCTCACCTCTCAATCTCTCTATGCTTCCCCCACTGTACACAGCTGCTGTTTCTGGCTATTCTATCCAAAGTATATATGGCTTTTAGTATAATCACAATGTTGTACATTCATCATCATAAAAATTCTAGAACAATTCATTACTCCAAAAAGAAAGACTACAAACCCCTTAGCATTCCTTCCTCAGATGTACATAACAACTAATCTTTTATCTTTATGAATTAATTTATATTTACATTTTATATAAATGGAATTATACAAGATGTAGTGCTCTGCATCTGGTCTCCTTCACTTAGTATAATGTTATTTTTTGTCTGATATTAATATTGTATAGTATTAACTTACATTTATTCAGCTTTAAGGAGAAATGGTCTTATATATACAATTCTACCCATATTCATATTTCACATAATATATTTCATATAAAATATTTAGTACATAATAGGGCAATCATACAGTATTTGTCCTTTTGTGTCTGACTTGCTTCACTCAACGTAATTTCCTCCAGTTTCATCCATGTTGTCATATGTGTCACAACTTCATTTCTTCTTACTGCTGCATAATATTCCATTGCATGTATACTCCATAATTTATTTATCCATTCATCAGTTGATGGACACTTGGGATGTTTCCAACTTTTGACTGTCATGAATAATGCTGCTATGAACAATGGTGTGCAGATATCTATTCGTGTCACTGCTCTCAGTTCTTTTGGGTATATATGTGTCCAGTATATCATTAAACCATGTTCCAGTAAGACATTTCAAAGAACAAAGATGAAGTTATTAGAAGGGCCTTTTACTACATGGTAAATGTAAGAAAATCAGCAAAATCCCCTCTAAGTTCATGATCAGAGATCAAAATAACATCTGGAGGCTAGAAAGAGTAAATAAATCACTAGAAATTTCTGGAACTTGCTGAAGACATTCCAAAGAGCAAATAATTTTCATGCAAGAAGACATACTGGAGTCCTTCTGGACCATCTGGTCCACATTAGAACAGACTGACTAGGTAAACCATGTATTGATAGTCGTAGTAAAAGTAGTTTCCCTATTCATTCTCCTCCTGAAGGCCAATGAAGTTTTTCCAGTTGTTACAGAGTAAAGGCTGTTATTTAGGGTAGCAATACCTGGAGCCTGAAACACACTGCATCTTGGAGGGCTAGATGAGTTTTTCAGACAATTTCTCATGAACATACAAATGTGCATTAAAGAAAACCTCTAAATTCTGCATTTCCCCCCACTGTTGCCTCATTTTTCAAAACACCAGAATAGTTGTCTACGTTCATTATTTTCACCACTCCCTCACCTCTCTTTCACTTTTTGATCCACATTGGACTTCCTTCTAATACCACCACTCTGTTGAAACTGCTTTTGTCAAGATTATCAATCACCTCCATGGAGCCAAATCCAATTGTTATTTCTCTGACCTTAGCTGAATTGATCTCTCTGTAGCATTTAATATGTGGACAATTTCTTAATTACTGAAATACTTTCACATCTTGACTTCCATAACACCACACTCTCCTGGTTTTCCTTCTGGTTTTTCTCTTACTGCTATGGCTGATAGATGCCATTTCTTTTTGTCAACACATTTTTTTTTTCATTTTCTACCTGATCTATAGATGTTGGAGCATCTAAGGCCTTGGTACTAAGCTCTCTTTTCCTCCAAAGCTATACTCTTGCCATAAGTTCAGTAACATGACTTTAAATAGTATCCATATGTTGATGACTCCCAAATTTATATCTCCAGTACATACTTGTTCCTCAAGGTTCAGATTCATATACCCAACAGCCTAATCAATATCTCCACTTAGATATCTAATAGTCATCTCCAAATGAACATGTGAAAAACTAGAACTTTTGATTTCCCAACTCCAAACTCTGCTCCTCCTCCAATGTTCCTCATCCACACAGTTGCTCAAACCCAAATCCTTGAAGTAATCCTTGGTTCCTCTCTTTCCCGCCTGCCCCACGTTCAATCTATCAGCAAGTCATATTCTACTTCTAAAATAGATTTTGAAGTGCACTTCTCCCTTATCTCCACTGTCACCACCCTAGTTCAAGACATCATTTCTCTCTTGGACTTCTGTCAGATTCGGAGCTTTTTCTCTTGATTACAGTCTTGACCCCCTCCGATCGATTCTTTACATAGCAGCCAGGGTCATTCATGTGGAGAAAGTCCTTCAGTGAGACTTTCCACTGGAAAACAAAATCCAAATGTGATCATATTCTACAAAACCCAACATGATCTTTCTACCTTGTCAACATGCTGAACTTTTTCTTTTCTTATTACACATTAAACCTGTTTTTCCCATAAGGTTTTTGTATTTGCACTTCTCTCTACTTGGAAAGTTATTTTATTAACTTTTTTATGGAGGGGTTTGTCTCAGTCTTTCAGTCTCAGTTCAACCCTCTTCAAAGAGTCTTCCTTAACTATTCCATGTAACATTGTTCAACCTCAAGTCAGCATTACATCACAATCTGAAATTATCTTATTTTACTTGCTTATTTTTTTATTGTCTGTCTCCTCCTGCATCTAGAACATAAGTTCTGTGAGCATAGGACTTAATCTTGGATGCCACTGTATCTACAGTGTATAGAACAGTTCCAGAAACACAGCAGGCATTCAATAGGTGTTTGTTGAATGAATAAATGAATAATTATATCTAATATGCACCACTGAAAACATTTTCATGCTAAGGAATAAAGGGAACAACATTGGTTCCTTCTCCTAAGGAGTCTGCAATCCCTTTTACCCAAAAGAAAAAACCCATACTCATTAGCAGTCAATCCTCATATCCCATCCCCTCAGCCCCTGGCAAACACTAATCTACTTTCTGTGTCCATGAATCTGTCTATTCTTGTTCCTTGTATTGCTGAATGGGATTAGAAACCAAGATCTGTATGGTTTATGTGCTCCTTGCTTCTGGGACGTTATTTCTTCCATGTTCTCTTTGTTGACAGAGCAAGGAGTTATATAGGTGTATATTAACTCATATATATATATCATATATATATGGATACATATATACTCATATATGTATCCATATGTACCTATATTAAGCTAAACATGAATTCATACTATCTCCAAATCTAAACCATTACCATATGTGTTATTCTAGCTTTCTCCTCTTGCTGATCAGTAAATTCCCACTCCAACAGTGAGAAACCTGGCTCTTACTATTTGCCATTAATTTACTTATTTATTCAATCCTGTATACATATATAGCAGTATCAGGATATTTAACCTATAACCCCATAAGAATGAACGTTATCATCTAGAATCTAGTGCTTATGTGCAGTTACTTTTGCCTTCAGTCTTACAGGTTCCAATCATTTTCAAAATTACTTAGGCCAGCACTTTTTCACCCCATCCCTGTGGTTGTTTCATATAATTGTAATAGAGTTAGATACTCTTGTCACAGTCTGCATTTCTTCCTGGGATACCCTGATCTCCTAAATGATTCCTTTTTTAATTTGCCTACACAAAGTTTCATTCTTTGTTCTGTATATTTCTATGGATTTAGATAAATGCTTAATGTTATGTATCCACCATTACAATAATGTAAAAATAGTTTCACAGCCCTAAAATCCCCTATCTTCCACTTATTTAACCCATTCCCAGCCCGAACACCTGACAACCACTGATTTTTTAAACCATCTCTATAGTTTTTCCTTTAACCAAAATGTCATATATTTGAAATCATAAAATATGTAACTGTGGTGGTTTGGAGATATGTACCCCAGAAAACATGTTCTTAAACTTAATCCATTCCTGTGGGTGTGAACTCTTGTAAATAGGACCTTTGGATGAGACTCCTTCAGTTAAGGTGTGGCCCAACTGAATCAGGATGAACCTTAATCCTATTATTGAAGGCCTTATAGGGAAGGTCACAGAGAGAGAAAAAGTTGAAGGGAGGAACCAGGAGCTACTCTCTTCTGGAACTCAGGAGAGAAGAGAGAAGCCAGCAGAGGCCACCATGTGTATTGCTACATGACAGAAAAGCCAAGGAAAAAGGAATGCTGGCAGCCAGCCCCAGAATGCCACAGTATTCCAGGGAAAAGCATCACCTTGATGATGCCTTGATTTTGGACTTCTCCTCACTTCAAAACTGTGAGTGAAAAAATTCCCATTGTTTAAGTCAACCCCTTGCATGGTATTTGCTTTAGCAATGAAGAAACTAAAACAGCAACTTTTTTTTTTTTATTGTGGGTAAAAATCAAAATTTTCACAATACATACCAACATTTGCAAAATGATATATAAATATATATGCATATATGTGCATTTGCTTACAAAAATGTTATTTATGTATATATATAAATATATTTTAAGAGGTGCTTAGATACCCAAAATATTACATGGAACCCACTGGGATTCCCATGTTTCCCACCTCCCACTTTTTTACACTGACTTTTTTCACTTATCATTATGCATCAAAGGGTTTTCGATGTCTGTTTATGGCTTGATAGTTCATTTCTTTTTATCACTGAATACTATTGCATTGCATAGATGTACTTTCATTTTGATTTGCATTTCTCTGGTGTCTAATGATATTGAGCATCTTTTCATGTGTTTATAAGTTTCTTGTATATATTCTTTGGTGAAATGTGTATTCAGATCCTTTTCCCAATTTTTAATTGGGTTATTTGTCTTTTTATTATTGAGTTGTGGGAGTTCTTTATATATTCCAGATACAAGTCCCTTATCAGATATATCATTTGCAAAAATTTTCTCCCAAGTTGTGGGTTAACTTTTCACATTATTGATGATGTTCTTTGAAGTACAATATGTTTTAATCTTAATGAGGTCTAGTTTACCTATTTTTTCCTTTCATTATTTTTGCTTTCAGTGTCATATCTAAGAAACCATTGCTTAATCCATGGTCACAAAGATATACATGGCTTTCTTCTAAGGATTGTTAGTTTTGACACTTACATTTAGGTCTTTGATCGAATTTGAGTTAAGTTTCGTATGCAGTGTGAAGTTCGGTTCCAACGTCATTCTTCTTCATGTTGATATCCACTTGTCCCAGCACCATTTTTTGAGATTATTCTTTCCCCCTTTGAATTTTCTTGGCACCGTTGTTGAAAATCAATTGACCATAAATTTGAGGGTTTATTTCTGAGCCCTCAGTTTCATTTCATTTTTTATATCAGTATCACACTGCTTTGATTACTTTAGCATTGATGAGAAGTGTAAGTACTCTAACCTTTTTCTTTTTCAATATATTTAGGATAATCTGGGTCCCTTGTAATTTCATATAAATTTTTGGATGAGCTTCTCAATTTCTGTATACATGTCAGCTGAAATTTGGTAAGGATTTTGTTGAATCTACAGATCAATTTGGGGAAATTGCCATCCTAACAATACTAAGTCATTTTAGACATTTAATTCTTGATTATTAACAATATTAAGTCTTCCAATCCATGAACATGGGATGGTTTTCCAATTATTTAGATATTCTTTAATTCCACTCAAAATCATTTGTAGTTTTCAGGGTATAAGTTGTTCACTTCTTTCGTTAAATTTATTCCTAAAGCATTTTACACTTTTTGATGCTATTGCGTATGGAATTTTCTTAATTTCATTTTTGAATTGTTCATTGTTAGCATATAGAACTGCAATTGATTTTTGCATATTGATCTTACATCCTTCTCACTTTCTTATCATTTTCAACCTTGTGGTTAGTATGAGTTTTAAGAGTGTGTTGGGTATGTTCAGCTTCTTGCTTGAAGAGCTAAAACTCTGTTTTTTTTTCAGCATTGAGGAATCCACACAATTTTGAAATTAGTCATCTAACTCCAATTCAATCTTCACATGTTATCATGGTGATCCTTGTAAAATGCAATTCTGAACATGCCTTCAACTTTCTTAGCCCCCACAGACAAAAGTATACTTAGTCACGTTTTTACCTCCTTTTCTCCAGTTTCAATGTAAAATATGTTTTTCCTTATGAATCCAAACTCCATATCTCCTCTTTGGTCTTAAATGTTCTCCAGGAATAACACTCTTTTTTGAGTTCTTCAAACTTTATCTTCTTAAACACTTCTTAGACAACAGTATCTCCACTTTTTACAGCCCACTCTCTTCTCAATTTACTACTATGTGCTTTCTGTCCTTCACAAGTCCACTGAAAATGTGTGTTCACTGAGTCTAGAGTTCAGAAAAATTGCCTGGCCTAAAAACAAAGATTTGGGAATCACTTAATCCAGTGGTTTTTAACTACCATCTCTATAATAATGTCTTCCAAATCAATATTTATAGTCAATAAATTTCTCTTAAGCTGCAAACCCATATATTCAACTGTCTACTGTAAGTCTCTACCTGCATGACCCACAGGTCCTTCAAACTTAATAGGGCCAAAACTGTTATTTCCAAATCTGTTCTCCCTTTCTTATTTCCAATCTTAGTTAATGGTATTACCTAACACCCAATAAGCTCAAATAAGAAACCTACAATTTTATTCTGGACTTTCGCTCTTCCTCAATATGCACATCCTATCAGACCTATCAATCATGTCTTTAAATATTTTCTTCATCCCATTACTAAGTTCAGGCTAAAATCAGGTCTTGATTACAAATGGCATTTCTGTCTCCAATCTTGAGTTCCCTCCACACCCATTCATTATCCAATCAGCAACCAGTAATATTTCTAAAATGCAAATCTGATCATGGCACTCTTATATTTAAAATCTTTCAATTATCCTCCCCAACTCCCCACTCTATACTGTCTTCAGGCTAAAATTCCTTACAATGACATAAACAGTGCCTTTGAACTGGACCATGCCTTTGTCTCCCCTTCTCCCCATGCTTCATATATATTGGAAAGGAATAAATTGTTTGTTGCTTTTCAAATAAGCCACACTTTCACTCAATTCCACGCCTTTGCATGGGCTCTTGACTTTGTCAGAATTAGCTTTCCTTCTTTGCATGGGTAACTTCTACTCATCTCTGGAAAGCTTTCCTGAACATTTCCTGGGTTAGGTACATATAAGTTCACATTGCATCCTGTGAGTATCTCTTTATTACAGCATTGATCACATCATATTGTCATCATTCTTCTCCCTCCCAGACTGTGGGTTTGAGTACAGAGATTGTGCTATATTCATCTCTTTGTCCCTAGCACTTTGCACAGTAACTCATTTCCCACATGTCATCTATGAATATAGTCAAGCAACCCATCCAGCAAATAATTTTTGAGGGCTTACTAAGTTCTGGGAAATCTGCTTAGGCACTAGGAAAAAAGAAAAATATGACAGTTTCTGCCCTCAAAGAAACAAAAACTAATGGGGCAATATAGGTATATATCCTTGTAATTCAATGTAGCATATTCTATAGTGGCAGTGTATATGAGGTTCTGTGGGAACAGTGGATGAAGAAAATGACTGCCTAACTTCATCAGTGTAGGTAGGGTTCTAAATAGGATGTGTGTTTTTAGCTAAGCTTTGAAGGATGAGTATGAGTTTGTCATACCATGTGTGAGTAGGGGTCAGAGAAAAGGAAGGCATTACGGGCATAGAAAATAGTAAGTGCAAAGAATGGAAAGTGTGAAAATGTAGGGAGTGTTTGTGGAACTGAAATGACCTTGAAATGGTTAGAATTCAAGATGATAGAAAGAAAGAAAGTCATAAAAAATGGGTTTGGAAAAGAAGACAGGGAACCATTCAAGAAAGACATTATAAGCCATACTGTAGGAGATTTAATAATATCTCCCACAAAAGGCATGCTCAGGTCTTAACACTTTTTTTTGTGGGTGTGAACCTATTTGTAAATAGGACATATGAAAAGTGCCCAAACTGAATGAAGGTGGATCTTAATCTAATATGGCTGAAGTCTTCATAAGCAAAAGAAATTGGACACTAAAGCGAAGTCATGGGGAATAGCCAGAAGATGGGGGTCAACAGAATCCAGAAGAGGAAGGAGAAAATGATGCCATGTACTTTTCCATCTGACAAAAAAGACAAGGAACCCCAGAGATTGCCACCTAGCCCAAAGATATGGACTCCAGGAGAAAGGAAGCATCTAGCCTCTGAAACTGTGAGCCAATAAATTCTTATTGTTAAGTTAATTGACTGTATGATATCTGCCTTAGCACCTTGGAAACTAAAACCCACACCAAAGAAATATAGCTTTTATTCTTTAGGTTACTGGGCACCATTAAAAAGTTTTTAGCCATGAGATAAACAGGATTTAATTTATGTTTTGGAAAGACCATGCTGGATCTATTTTTGAGAATAGATGGTGGGGATTGGGGTAAGCAGGAGTGGAAGCTGGTGGTAATAAGCCAGGCAAAAGATGATGTTTCCTTAAATTAAGAAAATGGGGGCCCGGGCTGTCTACTTTGCTCAAAAACAAAGAAAACTAAACAGACGTACAGGCTTCAGCTTCCAGGAGGAGAAGAAATCAGGGCAGCAATGACACTGGCCTCCAGCTTCAATCTGTTGATGAAACTCAGAACCTGCCTGCCAGAGCCCAGGTGGCCTTAGAGCCCACCTGGGGTCCTGCAGTCCTGGGGAGAGAGGCCAGCCACTGGCTCATGGACACAGGGCTAGTGGGCTTTTGGGGAAGGTATGGGAGGGGCACACCCTAGGATGCAGCTGAGGAGCAATGGCTATGGTTAGTAGTGCCCGGGGGCCGGACCACCACCAAGAGGAACCACATGCTGCCCAGCCATTTAAAAATAATAATAAAAAAAAAAAAGAAAAAAAAAAGAAAATGGGAATGGAGATGGAGACAAGCTGATTAATTTAAGAGCTATGAAGAACAAAGGTGGGACTTAGTAATTGATGTGGCAACTGAGGGAGAGGGAAGAGTCAAGGATCAAGCCCAACTTTCTGGCTTGGGGAATTTGGGTGAGTAACTTTTACTGAGACAGATTAAACTTTCAATGGAATTACACTGCTATGTGTTTACAGCAGATACATGGCATTTTGAAAGATCCTTTAACAGGAGTTTAAAAGATAAAGTCATTAAATTGTTTCAGGGAATATAGAAGAGAAAGCACAATAAGAAATCCCTAAATTATTCTTATCCCATTATATTCTATCACTAAAACACGAACAAGTGCCAGAGATTTGAACTCCTGACCCAAAACACTGTAACTGACTGTTCCTAATTGTATCTTCTGCTTCAGAAGCCTGGTTGTATACTTCATAAGGGTATTTCCCACTAGGTTATAACTTTCAATCATAGTTAAGGTTGGGGAATCCAGTGTCCTCTCTGCATTGTGCTCAGATCACCAGCTTCAAATCTGGAGAACATTCTGTTCCTCTTTCTTGAAACAATTGATCTCAATTGATGTTGAAAAATGTTTGCCAAGGAAACAATTATATAATCACCTAGTTATGTTTGTAATACTGACCTTGAGTCTTATTCAATTCAATACTTTAGCAAATTTTTTACAATCAGAGTTCAATAGATGTCACATAATGTACATTGGGTTTTAATGTTTTTCATGGTGACACATGGCTTGTATTAGTTGATACATCTTTTTTTTCCTTCTGAACCTACATGCATGTAAATTTAAGCTGTATCTTGTTAGGCCGGTAGTGATTTTCCTTTTAATTTGCTGTATTAGTCCATAAGATGAAAGCAGAGAAAGCTCAAATGTGCAAGAAATTATAACAATGAGGTGGAGCCAGTGGCCACTTGACAGTTTTTGGGTAGGGAGGGGATGAGCAGTTGAAATACAGGGGCTTCTTTGGGAGTTGGAGGTTGTCCTGAGTACTGTTGTGGCAATGGATGTAGGCCATTTTAAATCAGCACACACCACTCAGAACTGAGTGGGAGAGAGTGTGGTCTACAGTGTGAACTGTGGTCTATGGTTGGTGGCAAGGCTCCAGGATGTGTAAGTTCATTGAGGTTGGTGGGCCACACTTGTGGGAGATGTTTGTGTGGGATGTGGTGGGAGGTGTGGGAGGTGGGCAACATGGGAATCCCAGTGGGTTCCGTGTAATATTTTAGGTAATCTAAGCACCTCTTAAAATATATGTATATATATATATATAAATAACATTTTTGTAAGCAAATACACATATATGCACATATATTTATATATCATTATGCAAATGTTTGTATGTATTGTGAGAATTTTGATTTTTACCCATAATAAAAAAAAAAAAAAAAAACAAGGCAAGTCTAAGAAACTCTCACAGCCAAGAGAAGCCTAAAAGACACGATGACTAAATGTAATGTGGTGTCCTGGATGGGATCCTAGAACAGAAGACGTAAAAACTAAGGAAATCTGAATAAAGTATGGACCTTAGATAATAATGGAAGGGGGGTCAATATTGGTTCATTTATTGTCACAATTGTGCCATACTAATGTAAGATGTTAATAATAGGAGAAACTGGGGCTAGAATATATGGGAACCCTGTACTATCTTTGCAGTTTTTCTGTAAATCTAACACTATTCTAAAATTAAAGTTTATTTTTTTTAAAGTCAAAAAAAATGTGCATTCTATTTAGGCTGAACTTGTACTCTATTTGTACTTAGAAAAAGAAATGCACCACATACATGTATATGGCATTTTAATTTTTATAGATTGATGTAAAGTTTTCAGCTGAGAAAATTACAATGTTTTATTGCTGGTACATCATCTTAGGGTGATGTTCCAAGAACCAACTCAAGTCCTATCTTTACCGTGATTAAACTAACCACTCTAGCTCACACTGATTTTTCTCTGAACTTCTATTGTTATTACTGTAAGTTAAGCTCTTAACCGTACTTAAATGTACATATGTTGATTTGGTTTTTCCAACTTTATTCTAAGGTAATTGAGGGGAGGAAATACAGCTTATACTTATTGTCATGTCTGTACAACATGCACAGAAATATCGGACTTGTTGATGGAAATCCACGTATTTAGAAGTACTGCCTTCTAGGGTACATGAAGTTACTCAGTTGCCTACATATTTGACATTATTCTAACACTCCTCCATTTTCACATATTCATCACTTCTTCTGCATTAATCACAATTGGAATGCAGTAATATAATGAGGCTAGATTTTTGTGTCTAGCATATAAGAATTGTCCTCATTATTTTATAGTAGAATTGTAAACTTGTTTTTCTATTGAGTGAAAGATAGGGTCTTGTGATAACACTATTAAGTGAAAGTGTTAATTCAAGTTTGATTCTTCATAATATTATCAAATAGCAAAATAGTTGTTATAACAACAAGCAAATATTTTAATGGCTATTATCTAAGAAATGTTATCATTAATGTTGATAGTTCTGTTATAGTACATTTATATTAACTTTTATTTGAAAACTAATCCTGAAAAGAATTTATTATTATTATCTTGTGAGTGAGTAATCTTAACACCATTTATTATGCCTGTTATTGGCATAGTAAAAGCTAGATTGAGTTTCTTGAGAAATAAAACCATAACCTTTATCCAACTGGGTTAGATGTAAAAGTCTTTGGATTATACACCTGTAGATACTCATGAGTTGGTAGTATTATAATTATTGCTATTTTATTTTTTATCAGATGGCTATGACTTTAACTTATTCAAACAGAACAGATACTATTGGATATTGGTTATTTGAAAACAACCTTACTTAGTGAGACAAAGAAGTTCCTTAGACACTAATTTTTGTTTCATTAATTCTAATGTTACATATATTACAGCCTAGAATATTTTCTCTGTAGCTCATTATAGCAAATACAAGTACTATTAGTCAAGTATAGCTTTATCATCATAATTTCAGAGTAAATGTTTTTATTAAATCCCAATCTGAAATAATTTTAAAGTCTGGTACTGGATATTATATTTATTTTTAATTCAACAAAAGAATATGTTTAAACACAAATATGTTAATGATCAAATTTTTTAAACATTTACATTTCTAAAAAGGAGCTTGGCAATCATATTTTTTTATTTAGTAATAGATTGCTGAAGGAAGAAATTAGAACTCATCAGTAAGAAAATGCTTATAGAAGAGACAAGAGGTTACTTTCTGTGTGCATTCACTTTTCTAATGATGCCATTAACCATTCTATGTTTTATGGTTCGCAGTTTTCTGTCTCCAACTGTGTAATATCCATATTACATTGATAAATACCAATTGAATATCAATCCTTGCCAAGGAGTATTCATAGCTTTGTTTTACAGATGGCTTCTTTGTCTGATTTCTGAAAATTCCATATATGATTCAAGTGGATATTAGCATTAATATCATAGGGAACTTTTAAACTGAGTGAGATCCTAAAGCAACAGATAGACAAAGTGGCTCCCTTTTTAGGGACATTTAGGGCAGCTGGCAGGACATCTTATGCGAATTCATTTAAGCTTTGAATTTTAGGGAAGCTGAAAACTGTTCCAAACATATTCAGAATCTGCCATATTTCAGAGCTGAAACCGAGACACAATACAAAAAAATTGCCAGATCAAAATCTTCTCTGCTTCCCAAAGGGACTCCTTTTGCAGCAAGTTTTCATGTTCATAGAACAAGGGATAGAAAATTTCAAAGATAGAATGTTCTGTTAGCAAAGCTAACAAAAGAAATTCCACAGTTTCTGTATTTGGCATATATGGCTAAAATAAGTGGAGTATAAAAGAATTTGGAACACTTATATTGATTTTCTTAATGGCTGAATTATATTGCTGCATGGGTAATCTAAATAATTGTGTGATCAAGAATTCATTCTATAATTGAAATACAAAATCCAAGTATATGGGCTAATTTGGTAGTCACACATTGATGTAGATAATTCTTTGCCTTTGACACAGTATGAAATTTGGAAGTGAGAAATGAAAAGGAGCAATATATACTAGGTATCTCTGTTCTTTATCATCATTAAATAATATTATTTGAGCACCCACTAGGTAAATAGCACGTGTATAAACATGAAGGAATATCAAGATGAATGTCTTATCCTGGTTGTTAAGAAAATGCAATACAAGAAGAAAAGTAATGAAGATATTTCCTTGAAATATTTTATAATACTTACGTTTTAAAATACCCAATTTTGCATGTGCAAATATGTTTGAGAAATCTAATGCTTCCTAAAAAAAAAGTCATGGCTAATTTTTATTAACAACTACTTTCATTTCAAGATTTCCTATTATAGTTTTATCTATTTTTACTTCTTACTTTAATACACACATACATATACATATATTTTCCCAATTTCTTCCTCCAAATCTCTCCAACTTCCTCCACTTTCCCACACTTCATCCTACTCATAGGCATTTAAAAGGATCCTTAAACCCATACAGTCTTGAAAATTTAATAATTGCTTTCATAGAAAGTATGAAAACAGGGTATCATATTCCCACCAGATTAAGACATATTTTTGGCATTTCCATGTGTATGCTATTGCCAAATATCTTTTAATGTACTATATTTTTTTTACAAGCAACAAAGGTAAAAAATTATTTCCAAAGGGAGATAATCAATGGTAGGATATGATAAAATGTACCAAAGACCTTTCCCAGAATAACAGAATTTTTTAAATGAACAAACTAGACACTATTTGAAATTTGCTACTTTGTCTTCTTTTTACAATTATAGAGTAGGGGTTAGAAGTTAAAAAAGTAAGAAGTTTAAAATGTTATTTTTAAGTGCCTTGCTTTGTTGTGAAAGGTATGTATTCTAAATGGACAAAAAAATCCTGGGGGACTTCGACCTGGAGGGAGCATGATGGCAAGCCCTAATCTTTTGCCTTCAAGGGAACATAGAAAGAAGCAAGGAAATAGAATAAGAAGAACAGAGTCTCAAAGAGAAAACTTAAAATACACGCAGAACCACCAGCTAAATAAAACTCTAGAGCAGAGAGAGAAGCTAATCAACTGAATAAACCATCAAGATAAAATGATGATTAGAGGGCAACAAAAGTTACAAACCACAATGAGAAACAGGAAGACATGAACCACTCCAATGAACAAACTGAAAACCAGGAAGAGATGCAGAACATTGAACAACTAATCAAATCTTTCTAAACAAATATCATGGACCATTCTTAATGAAGTGAAGGAAGAGACTAAGGATATTAAGAAGACACTGGGAGAACATACTGAAGAAATTGTAAACATACGGAAAAAAGATAACAGATATGATGGAGATCAATGGTACAATCCAAGAAATCAAAAAGACGCTGGATTCACATAACAACAGATTTGAACAGGCAGAAGAAAGAATTAGTGATGTGGAAGACAATACATCTGAAATCAAACAGATAATAGAACAGATAGATAAAAAGATAGAAAAAATCCAGAAGGGCCTCAGGGATTTAACCAACAACTCAAAACGCACAAACATATGCATTACAGGCATCCCAGAAGGAGAAGAGAAGGGAAAGGGAAGAGAAGGAGTGTTGAAGGAAATAATGACTGAAAACTTCCCAACCCTATTGAGAGAGATAGATGTACACACCCAGGAAGCACAGCGCACTCCAAACAGTATAAAACGCAACAGGCCAAATCCAAGACATGTACTTGTCAAAATGTCCAATGCTCAAGACAAAGAGAAAATGCTCAAGGCACAAGAGAAAAGAGAACCATCACATACAAGGGAAGCACAATGAGATTAAGTGCTGATTTCTCAGCTGAAACCATGGAGGCAAGAAGACAGTGGTATGACATAGACAAAATACTAAAAGAAAAAAATTTCCAGCCACGAATTCTCTATCCAGCAAAACTGGCATTCAAAAATGATGGAGAGTTCAAAATATTCACAGATAAACAGAAATTAAGACACTATGTCAATAAGAAACCTGCCCTTCAAGAAATACTAAAGGAATTTCTAGAAGTTGAAAGGAAAAAACAAGGGAGAGAGAGTTGGAGGAGAGTTTAAAAACAACTGAAAAGACAAAAACAGAAACAAAATATCATAAGAAGATTAAATTCACCAATCAAGAGACACAGATTGGCAGAACAGATTAGGAAATATGGTCCATCTATATGCTATCTACAAGAAACCCAACTTCAACTCAGGGATTCAAGGAAGCTGAAAGTGAATGGTTGGAAAACAATTTTACAAGCAAACAATAGCCAAAAAAGGGTAGGAGTAGCTATTCTAATATCAGACAAAATAGACTTTAAGTGCAAAACTATTGTAAGAGACAAAGATGGACACTATATATTAGTAAAAGGGGTAATCTCTCAAGAAGAAAGAACAATCATCAACATGTACGCACCTAATTGGGGTCCATCAAAATATGTGAGGCAAACTCTGGAAAAACTAAGAGAAGAAATAAATGCCTCTACAATTATAGCAGGGGACATCAATACACCATTATCATTATTAGACAGAACATCTAGACAGAGAATCAATAAAGAAATAAAGGCTCTCAACAATACATTAGAGGAGATGGACTTAATAGACATATACAGAACACTACACCCAAATGCAGCAGGATTTACATTCTTCTCAAGTGCCCATGTAACATACTCCAAGATAGACCACATGCTAGCCCACAGAACAACTCTCAATGAATTCAGAAAGATTGAGATTATACAAAGTAATTTCTTTGACCACAATGGAATGAAATTGGAAATCACTAAGGGCCAGAGAAACAGGTTAAGCACAAGGATATGGAAGTTAAACAACACACTCAGACAAATAGTGGGTCAAATTGGAAATCTCAAAAGAAACAAGAAACTACTTTGAAACTAATGAAAACGACAACACAGCATATCAAAACCTATGGGATGCAGTGAAAGCAGTCCTGAGAGGAAAGTTCATAGCCAAAAATACAAATATTAAAAAAGAAGAAAGAGCTAAAATTGAAGACCTAACTGCACACTTGGAGGAATTGGAAAAACAACAACAAACTAAACCTAAAGGAAGTAAAAAGAAGGAAATAAAAAAGATTAGAGCAGAACTAAATGAAATAGAGAATAAGAAAGCACTAGAAAAAAGAAACAAAACCAAAAGCTGGTTCTTCGAGAAGATCAATGAAATTGACAAACCCTTAGCCAGACTAACAAAGAAGAAGAGAGAACAGATGCAAATACATAAAATAAGGAATGAGCAAGGGGATATCACTACTGACCTCACAGAAATAAAGAGTATCATAAGAGGATACTTTGAAAAATTATATGCCAACAAGAATGATAATTTAGAAGAAATGGACAAGTTTCTAGAAACTCACAAACAGCCTACATTGATGAAAGAAGAAATAGATGAACTCAACACTCCAATTACAAGTAAAGAGATAGACTCAATCATCAAAAACCTCCCAAATAAAAGTGCCCAGGACCAGATGCCTTCACACCTGAATTCTACCAAACATTCCAGAAAGAGCTAACACCAATTCTACTTAAGCTCTTCCAAAAAATAGAAGTAGAAGGAATATTGCCTAATTCATTCTATGATGCCAACATTACCCTAATACCAAAACCAAATAAAGATACCACAAGAAAGGAAAATTACAGACCAATTTCTCTAATGAACCTATATGTTAAAATACTCAACAAAATACTTGCTAATCGCATTCAACAACATATCAAAAGGATTATACACCATGACCAAGTGGGTTTCATCCTGGGTATGCAAGGATGGTTCAATATAAGAAAATCAATCCAAGTAATATCCCACATAAAGAGAGTGAAAGAAAAAAATCACATGATCATCTCTATAGATGCAGAAAAAGCATTTGACAAAATACAGCACTGTTTCCTCATAAAAAACACTACAAAAGAAAGGAATAGATGGAGACTTTCTGAATATGGTAAAGGGTATATATGAAAAACCCAAAGCTAACAGCATTTTCAATGGTGAAATACTAAAAGCCTTCCCTCTGAGATGGGGAACAAGACAAGGATGTCCACTATCACCACTCCTATTTAACATTGTCTTAGAAGTACTTGTGCAAGCACTGAGGCAAGAAAAGGACATAAAAGGAATCCAGATTGGAAAAGAAGTAAAAACTTCTTTATTTGCAGATGACATGATCCTATACATAGAAAGCCCTGAGAAATCAACAACAAGGCTTCTAGAACTTATAAAGGAGTTCAGTAATGTTGCAGGCCATAAAATCAATGTTCAAAAATCAGTAGCATTTCTGTACACCAATAACGAGCAAACTGAGGAGGAAATCAAGAAAAAAATACCATTTACAATAGTAACTAAAAGAATCAAATACCTAGGAATAAAGTTAAATAAAGATGTAAAGGACTTATATACAGAAAACTACACAACACTGTTAAAGGAAAACAAAGAAGACTTAAATAAATGGAAAAATATTCCCTGTTCATGGATAGGAAGACTGAACATCATCAAGATGTCTATCCTACCCAAACTAATCTACAAATTTAATGCAATCCCAATAAAATCAACACTGTATTTTTTAAGGAATTGGAAAAACTAACCACAAAATATATTTGGAGAGGTAAGAGGCCCTGAATCACCAAAGACATATTGAAAAAGAAAAATGAAGTTGGAGGTATCACACTTCTTGACTTTAAAACATACTACAAAGCTACAGTGACCAAACTGCGTGGTATTGGTACAAGGATAGACCTACTGACCAGTGGAACCGAATTGAGAGTCCTGATATAGATCCTCGCATATACAGTCATCTGATATTTGACAAGCCTACCAAGCCCACTGAGTTGGGAGAGAATGGCCTGTTTAACAAGTGGTGCTTGGGGAACTGGATATCCATATCCAAAAGAATGAGAGAGGAATACCATCTCACACCTTATACAAAAATCAACTCAAGATGGACCAAAGATCTAATATAAGAGCCAAAACCATAAAGACCTTGGAAGATAATGTAGGGAAGCATCTACAGAACCTTGTAATAGGAAATGGTTTCATGAACTTTTCAGCCAAAGCACAAGCAGCAAGAGAAAAAAATAGATAAATGGGATCTCATCAAAATTAAAAACTTCTGCACCTCAAAGGATGTTATTAAGAAAATAAAAAGGCAGCCTATCCAATGGGAGAAAATATTTGGCAACCATATATTTGATAGGAGCTTAATATCCTGCATATATAAAGAAATCCTACACCTTGAAAATAAAAAGAGGGAAGCGGCTGTGGCTCAATCAGTAGGGCTCCCGTTTACCATATGGGAGGCCCCGGGTTCGATTCCCGGGGCCTCCTGGTGAAGGCAAGCCCGCCCGCACGGCGTGGTTAGCTGACCCAGCAAGCACAAGCAGCAAGGGGGGAATAAATGAATAAATAAATAAAAAAAAAATCTTTATATAAAAAAAAAAAAAAAGAAAAGAAAATAAAAAGAAAAACAACCCATTTTAAACTAAATAGATATACAGACAGGTGGATAAATAGATAACTGCATAGATGGACTTAGATAATAGCTAGAATGATACAACAAATATGACAAAATGTTAAAATTGGTGGGATTGGGTATCTGGGTGGGGTTATGTTAGAGTTCTCTAGATGGGTTTTGTTTTATATTTGCAAATGTCTTTTAAGTTTGAAATTATTTTGAAATAAAAGTTTTAAAAAATTGCAAAAAAAAAAGAAAAACAACCCAATTTAAAAATGGGCAAGTGACCTGAAAAGACATTCCTCCAAGGAAGAAATACAAATGGCTAAAAATCATGGGAAAAAATGCTCATCATCGGTAGCTATTAGGGAAATACAAATCAAAATTACAATGAGATACCATCTTACACCCATCAGAATGGCAGATATTTTTTGTTTGTGTGGGTAAAAAATCAAATTTTTCACAATACATACAAATATTTGTAAAATGATATATAAATATATATGCATATATGTGCATTTGCTTACAAAAAATGTTATATGTATATATATATATATATAAAGGTACTTAGGTTACCTATATATTACACGGAAACTACAGGGAGACCCATGTTCCCCACCTCCCACACTTCCCACAACATCCTACACAAACATCGCCCACAAGTGTGGCCCATCACCCTCAATGGACCTACAGATCCTAGGGCTTTACCATCAGCCATAGCCCACAGTTCACATCGTAGACCACACTCTCTCCCACACAGTTCTGAATGGTGTGTGCTGATTTAAAATGGCCTACATCTATGGCCACAACGGCACTCAGGACAACCCCCAAGTCCCAAAAAAGCCCCTGTATTTCAACTGCACATCCCCTTCCTGCCCCAAAAGTGTCCAGTGGCCACCGGCTCCACCTCACTATTATAATTTCTTCGATTGCTAGAATCACCATATGTGTACAACAGAATACCATTAAGTCCACTCTAGTCCATAGTTCTTCCCCCAATCCTGAGGGGACTGGGATGGTGATGTCCACTCCTCCTCCAAGTTAGAGAGGGCTTATATCCCATGGATATGGTGGGTGGGATTATCCTGCCTGCAGATGCAGGCCCTCTCCATTCCCTGGAATTATCGTTGCCCATCGTTGTCCCCTCGCCAGGTGACTTGGATGAGTCTATTGAGCTGTAGGGTAGGAGTTGCAGCTCCACCGAGAGAATGGCAGCTATTAAAAACAGTAGACACTAAATGTTGGAGAGGATGTGGAGGAACAGGAACCCTCATCCAATGCTGGTGGGACTGTCGTATGATTCAGCCACTGTGGAGGACAGTTTGGCAGTTCCTCAGAAAACTAACAATAGATCTTCCGTATGATCCAGCAATTCCACTGCTGGGTATATACCCAGAAGAACTGAAAGCAAAGACACAAACAGATATATGCACACCAATGTTCATAGCGGCATTGTTCACCATTGCCAAAAGTTGGAATCAGCCCTGGTGCCTATCAACAGATGAATGGATAAGAAAATGTGGTACATACATAAAATGGAATATTTCTCAGCTGTAAGAAGGAATGAAGTGCTAACACACGGAATAACAAGGATGAATCTTGAAGACCTTATGTTGAGTGAAGCAAGCCAGGCATTGAAGGATGAACAGTATATGACCTCACTGATTTGAATTGAGGAAAGTGAGCAGTCTCTGAGAACCATTTTCTGAAAGATAGGTTAACAAGGGAGAGAAAGAGAAGAGTAGGCTGTAAGCCATCACCCATATGGACATAATATATGGTAAAAGGATAGAGTATAATTGCATATTGAAGGATAGGACAGATGGGTAGTGATATTACTGGGTTTGGTGGTGCAGGGTTGACAGGTGGGTAGATTGGTAAGGGCAGGATGGAATATCCAAGGTATGTAACTATGAATTTTGTCATTCCATGAGTCAAGCCAGGGGAGTGTCATATGCCACAGGGGGAGGCGGAGGAAGTAACAGAAAAGAACAAACAGGGGGTATTTAGTGGTCACGGGAAAAGTTTTTCATTACCTTACAGTAAAGGACACAGGACATGGTAAATATCATCAAAACTTATTAAACTGTATTGTCTAAATTGTAAACTATACTGTAAACCATTGACAATGTTTAGTTGCTATATTTTACAATCTGTATAACAGTTATAACAATGCTAACATCCAAAAAAAAAAAGGTTTTAATATGGGGTGGGGAAGGGGGAGGGTGTTTGGGTATGTGGGAGTTTCTAGTATTCCGTGTGTGACTTTGCTGTGACCTAAAACTTCTTTGAAAATTAAATGAAAATTTGGGAGACACTGGGGAATGAGAGGCGGAATGTGTAATGGTACACTGGACATCCGATAATACAGTGATAAAAGGAAAAAAGAATAATTTTTTTTTTAAAAGGGAACTTCTTTAGTTTTTTTCCAGTTTTTTAAACGTCCCAATCCGCTAATTATATATATATATATTTTTTTTTTCCTGAGTTTCCTTGAGTTTATTTCTTGCATTTGAGCTTATCATTGTTGTTTCTTTTTCCTATTAAGTGTATTTGGTTACTATATGGGCTACATGTTCGGGGAAGATTTAGGTCACAGAAGGGTTACAATGGGGGCTGCAGAGGATTACTGGTGGGGGTGTGTGTGGGGGGGATTCATGGGAGTAATTTCATCTGAATATACATGAAAGATATATAAAATTGTTCAAATGATCAAAGGATGGGGCACGGTCACGGTGGGTGGACAATCACTCAATAAATGAGGGAATCTGAATTCCCAGCCTGGAGAGCTCTGCCACATTCTCCAAGGGAGCAGCAACAGTCCTCTGTGTGCAGGGACAGTGTCTGTCAAAAGAGGATGGCCCACTGATGAGTTCTTGTTATTGATGACTAGCCTTATGAGTCTTTGCTCTTGTAATTGAAACTTAGCCTACTGTTATGGGGTGCCTAAGGGTTGCCACCTGAGAGCCTCTTTGTTGCTCAACTGTGGCCTCTCTCTAAGCCAAACTCAGCAAATGAATGCATTACCCTACCCCCCAACGTGGGACATGACTCCCGGGAATCAGGGATTAAGACCAAGTACCAACTGGCAACATGATTGGAAAAAGACCTTGAGTAAAAGGAGGAAAAGGTAAAGACATATGAGTTCAAGTGGCTAAGAGACTTCAAAGAGAGTCGGGAGATAATCCCAGAGGTAACGCTTACGCATACGTCAGTAGTATCTCATAGAACACCAAAGTGTATATAACCCCACAGAGAGGGGCTCCTGAGGGCTCTGGAGGCATCCAGGTCCTATATAAGGGGGGAATAGCCCCAGAGACTGACGCCTTATCAGTGGGCTCTATTTTGGAATCTGTGCTCCTGAGAGTGTCAGAATTGGACTCAAATAAGTCTTCCCTGCACATGGTCCATCAGTCCCTTCTATTCAAACCTATATGTGATGCTAGAGTTCGTAGGTGTACTTCCAGAGACTGGAGCCTCTGGACTACCTATGTGCCAGGTGTGCGTGGAATCTCGGTGGAGCTGCAACTCCTACCCTACAGCTCAATGGACTCATCCAAGTCACCTGGCGAGGAGACGAGGATGGGTAACAGCCATCCCATGGAATGGAGAGGGCCTGCAGCTGTAGGCAGGATAATCCCACCCACCATATCCATGAGATACAAGCCCTCTCTCACTTGGAGATGGAGTGGACATCACCATCCCAGTCCCCTCAGGATTGGGGGAAGAACTATGGACTAGAGTTGACTTAATGGTATTCTGTTGTACACATATGGTGATTCTAGCAATGGAAGAAATTATAACAGTGAGGTGGAACTGGTGGCCACTGGACACTTTTGGGGCAGGGAGGGGAAGTGCAGTTGAAATACAGGGGCTTTTTTGGGACTTGGGGTTTGTCCTGAGTGCCGTTGTGGCGACGGATGTAGGCCATTTAAAATCAGCACAAAAACCATTCAGAACAGTGTGGGAGAAAGTGTGGTCTACGATGTGAACTGTGGTCTATGCTTGGTGGCAAGGCCCCAGGATGTGTATATCCATTGAGGGTGATGAGCCACACTGATGAAGGATGTTTGTGTGGGATGTTGTGGGAGGTGTGGGAGGTGGGGAACATGGGAATCCTTGTAATTTCTGTGTAATATTTAGGTAATCTAAGCACCTTTTAAAATATAATTAATTAATTAATTTTTAAAAAAGAAATTATATATAGTAAGTACTTAACTTTGTACTTTTTCAAAATTATTTTGGCTATATTTTTTCTTCCTTTTTATAATAGTAGTTGCCTGTCACATTTGCTGCAAACATGTTTCCAGCTTAATCTGTCTTTCTGCAGTTGAGTCCATCAGTTTCCTGCTATGTTTTATACCACTGCACTATGTGTAAAATGCCTTCCCTATCCAGAGATCATTGACATATTTATCTCTTGGTAATTTGTACGTTTACTTAATCATGCAAAAAAATACACTGTTCAACTATAACCCCTCCCATTATTGAACCCTGTTACTAGTGTGGTACTTTTGCTACAAGTGATGACTTATTATTATCAGAATTGTACTAAATTATATACTGTTCAATAAAACATGGTTTACATTTTTTTTAAAAATGATGGAGAGTTCAAAATATTCACAGATAAACAGAAATTAAGAGAGTATGCCAATAAGAAACCTGCAGTTCAAGAAATACTAAAGGAAGTTCTACAAGTTGAAAGGAAAAAACAAGGGAGAGAGAGTTGGAGGAGAGTGTAAAAACAACCAAAAAGACAAAAAAGAGAAATAAAAACAACATATGACATACATTAACCCAAAGAAAATATAGGTGAAGTAAGAAATTCATTGCAAGGGAAGCGGCTGTGGCTCAATCAGTAGGGCTCCCGTTTACCATATGGGAGGACCCGGGTTCGGTTCCCAGGGCCTCCTGGTGAGGGCAGGCCCGCCCGCACGGCGTGGTTGGCTGACCCAGTGAGCACAAGCAGCAAGGGGGGGATAAATGAATAAATAAATAAAATCTTTAGAAAAAAAAAAAAAAAAAAAGAAATTCATTGCGAGTAATAACACTGAATGTTAATGGATTAAATTCACCACTCAAGAGACACAGATTGGCAGAATTGGTAAGGAAATATGATCCATTTATATGCTGCCTACAAGAAACCCACCTTCGACACAGTGATTGAAGGAGGCTGAAAGTGAATGGTTGGAAAACAATTTTACAAGCAAACAATAGCCAAAAAAGGGCAGTAGTAGCTATCCTAATATCAAACAAAATAGACTTTAAAGGCAAAACTATTGTAAGAGACAAAGGTGGACACTACATACTAGGAAAAAGGGGGTATTCTCTCAAGAAGAGAGAACAATCATAAACATTTGTTTATGATACCTAATCGGGGTGCCTCAAAATACATGAGGCAACTCTAGAGAAACTAAGTGGAGAAATAAATGTCTCTACAATTATAGTGGGGGACTTTAAAAAACCATTATCACCATTAGACAGAACATCTAGACAGAGAATCAATAAAGAAACAAAGACTCTGAACAATACATTAGAGGACCTGGACTTAATAGACATATACAGAACACTACACCCAAATACAGCAGGATTTACATTCTTCTCGAGAGCACACGGATCATACTCCAAGACAGACCACATTCTAGGCCAAAGAACAAGTCTCAATGATTTCAGAAAGATTGAGATTATACAAAGTAATATCTCTGACCACAATGGAATGACATTGGAAATCACAAAGGGCCAGAGAAACAGATTAGGTACAAAGATATGGAAATTAAACGACACACTCTTAGACAAACAGTGGGTCAAGGAGGAAATCTCAAAAGAAACCAGTAATCACCTTGAAATTAATGAAAATGACAACACAACATATCAAAACCTATGGGATGCAGGCAAAGGTGTCCTGGGAGGGAAGTTCATAGCCAAAAATACATATATTAAAAAAGAAGAAAGAGCTAAAATTGAAGACCTAACTGCACACTGGGAGGAATTGGAAAAACAACAAAAAACTAAACCTAAAGGAAGTAAAAAGAAGGAAATAACAAAGATTAGAGCAGAACTAAATGAAATAGAGAAAAAGAAAGCACTAGAAAAAATAAACAAAATCAAAAGCTGGTTCTTCGAGAAGATCAATAAAATTGACAAACCCTTAGCCGGACTAACAAAGAAAAATAGAGAACAGATGCAAATACACAAAATAAGGAATGAGCAAGGGGATATCACTACTGACCCCACAGAAAAAAAGAGTATCATAAGAGGATACTTTGAAAAATTATATGCCAACAAGAATGATAATTTAGAAGAAATGGACAAATTTCTAGAAACTCACAAACAGCCTGCATTGACAAAAAAAGAAATTGATGAACTCAACAGTCCAAGTACAAATAAAGAGATAGAGTCAATCATCAAAAACCTCCCAACTAAGAAGAGCCCAGGACCAGATGGCTTCACAGCTGAATTCTATCAAATATTCTGGAAAGAGCTAACACCATTCCTGCTTAAGCTCTTCCAAAAAAAAAAAAGTAAAAGGAATATTGCCTAAATCATTCTATGATGCCAACATTACCCTAATACCAAAGTCAAACAAAGATACCACAAGAAAGGAAAATTACAGACCAATTTCTCTAATGAACCTAGATGCTAAAGTCCTCAACAAAATACCTGCCAATTGTATAAAATAAGATATCAAAAGAATTGTACACCATGACCAAGTGGGTTTTATCCTGGGTATGCAAGGATGGTTCAATATAAGAAAATCAATCAATGTAATACACCACATAAAGAGATTGAAAGAAAAAAATCACATGATCATCTCTATAGATGCAGAAAAAGCATTTGACAAAATACAGCACTCTTTCCTGATAAAAACACTGCAAAAGATAGGAATAGAAGGAAACTTTCTGAATATGTTAAAGGGTATATATGTAAAGCCCAAGCTAACATCATCTTCAATGGTGAAATTCTAAAAGCCTTCCCTCTGAGATTGGGAACAAGACAAGAATGCCCATTATCACCACTCCTACTTAATATTGTCTTAGAAGAACTTGCTCGAGCACTGAGGCAAGAAAAAGATGTAAAAGGCATCCAAATTGGAAAAGAAGAAGTAAAAATTTCATTATTTGTAGATGACATGATCCTATACGTAGAAAGCCCTGAGAAATCTACAACAAAGCTTCTAGAACTTATAAACGATTTCAGTAATGTCTCAGGCTATAAGATCTATGTTCAAAAATCAGTAGCATTTCTGTACATCAATAATGAGAAATCTGAGGAGGAAATCAAGAAAAAAAAATACCAATTACAAGAGTAACTAAAAGAATCAAATACCTAGGAATAAATTTAACTAAAGATGTAAAGGACTTATATACAGAAAACTACATAACACTGTTAAAGGAAATCAACGAAGACTTAAATAAATGAAAGAATAATTCCTGTTCATGGATAGGAAGACTAAACATCATCAAGATTTCTATCCTACCCAAACTAATCTACAGATTTAACGCAATTCCTATAAAAATCAACACTGTATTTTTTGAGGACCTGGAAAAACTAACTACAAAATATATTTGGAAAGGTAAGAGGCCCCGAATCACCAAAGACATATTGAAAAAGAAAAATGAACGTGGAGGTATCACACTACCTGACTTTAAACATACTACAAAGTTACAGTGCTCAAAACTGCATGGTATTGGCAACAAGGCTAGACATACTGACCAATGGAACCGAATTGAGAGTTCTGATACAGATCCTCACATATATAATCATCTGATATTCGTCAAGGCCATCAAGCCACCTCAGTTGGGAGAGAATGGCCTTTTTAACAAGTGGTGCTTGGAGAACTGGATATCCATATCCAAAAGAATGAGAGAGGAATACCATCTCACACCTTATACAAAAATCAACTCAAGGTGGATCAAAGATCTAAATATAAGAGCCAAAACCATAAAGACCTTGGAAGATAATGTAGGGAAGCATCTACAGGACTTTGTAATAGGAAATGGTTTCATGAACTTTACAGCCAAAGCATGAGCAGCAAGAGAAAAAATAGATAAATGGGATCTCATCAAAATTAAAAACTTCTGCACCTCAAAGGATGTTATTAAGAAAATAAAAAGGCAGCCTATCCAATGGGAGAAAATATTTCGCAACCATATATCTGATAGGAGCCTAATATCCTGCTTATATAAAGAAATCCTACACCTTGAAAATAAAAAGACAAAGAACCCATTTAAAAAATGGGCAAGTGACCTGAAAAGACATTTCTCCAAGGAAGAAATGCAAATGGCTAAAAAGCATGGGAAAAAATGCTTGCCATCGGTAGCTATTAGGGAAATACAAATCAAAACTACAATGAGATACCATCTTACACCCATCAGAATGGCAGCTATTAAAAAAACAGCAGACTATAAGTGTTGGAGAGAATGTGGAGGAATAGTAACCCTCATTCACTGCTGGCGGGATTGTGGAATGGTCCAGCCACTGTGGAGGACAGTTTGGCGGTTCCTCAGAAAACTAACAATAGATCTTCCATATGATCTAGCCATTCCACTGCTGGGTATATACCCAGAAGAACTGAAAGCAAAGACACAAACAGATATATGCACACCAATGTTCATAGCGGCATTGTTCACCATTGCCAAAATTTGGAATCAGCCCCGGTGCCCATCAACAGATGAATGGATAAACAAAATGTGGTACATACATAGAATGGAATATTACTCAGCTGTAAGAAGGAATGAAGTGCTAACACACGGAATAACAAGGATGAATCTTGAAGACCTTATGTTGAGTGAAGCAAGCCAGGCATTGAAGGATGAACAGTACATGGCCTCACTGATTTGAATTGAGGAAAGTGAGCAGTCTCTAAGAACCATTGTCTGAAAGATAGGTGAACAAGAGAGAGAAAGAGAAGAGAAGGTTGTGAGCCATCATCCATATGGACATAATCTATGGTAAAGAGATTGAGTATAGTTGCATATTGAAGGATAGGACAGGTGGGTAGTGATATTACTGAATTTGGTGGTGCAGGGTTGACAGGTGGGTAGATTAGGAAGGGCAGGTTAGAATTCCCAGGATTATGGGGGGAGAGATGGAAGAGGGACCAGGTGAACACGGGATTTGTGGGTATGAGGTTGAAAGTGCAGGAGTGGGAATGGTCTTATGGCATATGACAAGGTAGTGTCACTGGTTTATAGTGTAGGTTAGGGGGGGCACTCAAGACGGGGCGTACCTGGAGTAGGCTTCTGGAAAGTGTGTGAGTGTTCATCCTGTCATAATGTGTTCTGTCGGGGAGTGGAGACCCACACGTGAGTGGGAAGGTGATGGACCCCCATCTTTGGGAGGACTGATTCACCCAGAAACAGACAGGTGGCTGTCTCTTAGGAGCAAGGGTGGATCCTAATAGGAGAGGACAATCAGCGTGTCAAGGCCTCTTGTTGCATGTAACTATGAATCTTGTCATCCACTGAGTCAAGACAGGGGGGTGTCATGTGCCCCAGGGGGATGGGGAGGAACGAACAGAAAAGGTCAAACAGGGGGTATTTAGTGGTCAGGGGAAATGTTTTTCATTACCTTACAGTGATGGACACAGGACATGGTAAATATCAAAAATTATTAAAGTGTACCATCTAAATTGTAAACTATACTGTAAACCATTAAAGAAAAAATCCAGAATAAATTCGCACATTATTTTTAGCATTTAATGCTAAAAACAAAACAAAACTGGCTTTACCTCTCTGCCTATAATAATATTTTAGTTTGTATTATATATTATCAATATATTTGATATATATTATTATCTCATTGAATCTTCATAACAGCCTTGTTAGACAATCAGGGATGGCACATATTCCTATCTTCTATTTTTAAAGATGATGAAATATAAAGAGTTGTTATTTGACTGTTGTCACATAGCCAAACCCATAGCTCTATGCTTTTTTTTTGAGATATTAGGCTCTTTCAAAGATTTAAGGATTAGATTTTGCAAATTCAAATGAGATTTTGCTTTCAAAAGTTAAAGAAGAGAGGTTGGTGACTAAGACTCAGAAAAATTCACCCGCACCTGCAGAAAGTTGGGTGGTCTCCTAATCCTAGAAATAATGTAGATTTCACACCGAAGATATTACTTTGGCATCAGGCAGTCACAAGAGATCTGACTCAGAGGTTGATCATTAACAGTTCAGAAGAATAGAGTGGTTTTGAGACTGACAGAAATGATTTGAGTCTGTTCTGGGGCAAGCTGGAATGCTCCAAGGGATCTTGATGTAAATTGAAACCCCCAGTTTCCCCCAAAGTAAAACTGAAGTGCTAGGTTAATTTGGACACTGTCTCAAGTTTCCAAAAGTAGGTGTCTTCAAACACTCTGTATTTAAGATTATCTTCTGGTTCCTCCATGGACTGGACCAGAAAGGCATTGTCTGATGAAAAAGGGAGAAAAGCAACATTTCCCAGGACATTCACCTAGAGGAGCTTTTCTTAATATTGAGTTCAAGAGAGAAATATATATATATAATGCACATGCACACACACACACTCATTCACACACATATACATCAGCTAATTTCCACTTATTCTTTCCAGTTGAGTGATTGTATTAGTCAGCCAAGGGGTGCTAATGTGAAATACCAAAAATGGGTTGGTCTTTATAAAGGGTATTTATTTGGGGTAGAAGTCCACAGATACCAGGCCATAAAACGTTAAGTTTCTTCTCACCAAAGTTCATTGCCACGTGTTAGAGCAAGACAGCTGCCGGCATTTGCCAGGGTTCAGGCTTCTTGGGTTCCTCTCTTCCCGGGGCTGCGTTTCTCTCCGGGCTTAGCTCCTGTTTCCTCCACAAGGTCAGCTGTAGACGATCAGGCGAACAGCTCGCTTCTCTTCTCCTGGGGCCTTCTTTCCAGCATCAAAACTGCTTCTCAAAAACTGCTATTCAAAACCTGCTCAATCTGTCCTTTGCCTTGCCTTTTATATTCGATTCCCCACCTACCAAGGGGTGGGGCTCAACGCCCTACTGACGTGGCCAGTCAACGCTCTAATCATAACTTTTTTTTTTCTCTTTTATATCTCTTTTTATTGTGAATGTTTCATTTTCACCTTTTACCTTATGTACATTTTTATTTTTGCTTACAAAAATGTTATATATATATACATATATTTTAAGAGGTGCTTAGATTACCCAAAATATTACACGGAACCCACTGGGATTCCCATGTTGCCCTTGCCCATTTTTTGAATGTTCCTAATCATAACTTAATCATGCCCAGATTAACAGATCAGTTTACAAGCATGATCCAATTATATTTTTGGAATTCATAATTACATCAAACTACCCAACTGCAACAGTGATATTTTCAAGTGACAAATTTTACTTGTGCCAAATGATTTTTATGACCTTCGCCAGCACCTGATCTAATCTTTCCACTGAGATTGTACTTAATATAACCTAGGGCAAAGAAAAGAATTAAAATTAAAGATATTAGAGAAATTCACTATGTTTATTGAGAACATTTACAATTACACTTTTTAGTATTATGATAAAAATAATTCAAAACCTGAAAAAAAGAACATTGGAATGCATGAGACAACAGAATATCTAAATGATGAAACAGGGTAGGAAAAACTGCATCAGGGACTTAATAAAAAGAAGCTTCTTGCTTCATTGGTAATTTTGAATTCAGTCTAGCAGCCCTAGACACCCTCCACCTGGACCCTGGATCTGCCTACACAAATATTACAACTCATAAACCAGGAAACAAATTTGCAATAAGTAAAAGTTAAGTATCACTGACTTGGCTTTCAGTTTGCATAACCTTTGAAAAATTATATAGCATGTGAATAGGAGAGGGAAGGTATAGTGAAGAGATTGGAAGAGAAAAAGACTTTTGAAGACAAGAATCTGGTTTTATGTATCTTTGCGATCTGCCCACCCTCCCCAAACCTGGTATTATACTTTATAAAAGACACTCAAGAAATATTGTGAAGATCCAAGATGGCAAAGTAGAGAATGGCAGGCTGAACTCCTCCTCCAGAAACTGCGGGAAGGTAGGCAGGTTTACCTGACAGAAGTGAAACCGCGGGACCATGGGGGCAATCTGAGAGGGCAGTTAGAAAGAGGAAACCCAATTAGCTGGGGGAGAGGAAAGCCATGAGAGATAAGCCAACAACCAGCGAGCTCAGAAGGGGAGGGAAGCCAGGGAAGTGATTTGAATGGAAGACCTCTGCTCAGCCGGCTCCGAGATTGAGAAAAGCCACTGTACGACCACGGGTGCCTCTGGGCGCCCAGCAGGTTCTGGAGGTGGGAGAGCTGTGGGGTAAACAGGTGTAGAGACCGACACCCAGCCGGCTAAAGGCGAGAGAGGAGTAGGAGGAAAGGGGAGATAGGTTGGGAATACGTGATCTCAGCTGGTTCCACGAAAAGGAGAGATGACAGCCAGCGCGGAATGGGCTCCAGGGAGAAGGGAGGGCGAAGCTGATCGGGCGGGCTGTCACACCAACCAGCCCTGGGAAATAGAGGAGCTCGATCTGTGAGGGGCTGGGCTGACAGGCGCCCAACAGCCTGGGTGAGAGGGCAGTCCGGAGAGGAAGCATGGGAGCTGTCAGAAGGCCAAAGGACCTGAGGAAAAGGGGGGCGGGGAGAGGAAGACAGCGAGCTTTCTGGTGTCCAACCAGCCGGTAAGAGAAGGGAGCCAGAGAGCGATCCAGCGAGCTATCAGGCACACACTCCTCCCTGGGGGAGGAGAAGCTGCGGGAGAAGCAGCCACGGGACAGGGAACTTAGACTGTGATTTTTTTTTCTTTTAGTTTATTTTTTATTCTAATTTTTTTTCTCTGCATCCGGTACCTTACTTGTGGAGGGCGGGCCACAAGGTGATTGATGGGTGAGCACTGGCAGCCTGAAACTGTTGCTAGTGGCCTGAGAGGAAAGGCTGTTTTGTTTTTTTTTATTATTATTCCTTTATTTTTTTATTTTTTTTCTTTTCACTCCTTATTTTCTTTCTTTCTTTTCGTTCTCACTTTCTTTCATTTTCCCTTCTTCCTTTGCTTTTCTTTCATCCCACCTTCTCTTGTTTGGTTTTCATTTTCTTTCTTCTCTTCTTATCTTTCCAGTTGTTTATTTTAATTTATTTTATTCCTGTTTCTTTTTTTCTTCCACCTTTTTTTTTTTTTTACATTTCTGCAAGTCTCAAAATTTTTGTTTACTTAAATGAGCATCCAAATACACTCCTTACACTATATTTGATTGATGTGCCATGTAAGTCTCTTGATTTGTAATATTTATTTTTCCATGACATGAATTGGGTAAGAAACTAGGTCATTATTCAGAGTTTCCCATATTCTGAATTTGGTTGTTTGCTTCATTGTCATTAATTTGTTCCTTTATTGCTCATAAACTGGTAATTAGATTTAGAGTCCTAATAATTCTGGTCTAATTTTGGAGCAAGAACTTCACAGGTGGTTCTTTGAATATTCTACTGCATCATATCAAGAAGCTATAGTATGGTTGATCCACTTTAGAAATGTTAATATAGATTAGTTCGTTGTCAATCTGTTCCATCTATTATATTTCACTTAATGGCCTTGTTCATTACTTCATAATTTTCAAATACTATCACTCCTTTGACATTTATTGGCTGGAATTCTCTAATAAAAATTTTCCTTCAAATTCTGCTTGCCTTGAAATATAGGCTGTAAAGGAAATACAAGATAAATTCCCATTCTTTATTTTAACTTTGAAACAATGCATTAGTGCCTCCATAGCTCATGAATCATTTGATCAGATACACAAGAAGCTATCAGACGTTATAGCAGTCCTGAGAAAAGGACACTTCAACCAACTTGAAGATATTCCTACTAGGATAAATTTGAGTGGGAAAAAAGCTGCAATGCAGTAATTTTTTTAAAAAAGATTTAACACAAGTTTCCTATTTTGTTTTCCTTGTTAATTTTTAGATAAAATTTAGAGAATATGGATCATGGAATATTTGTTTTAATGAACAAATTGCTTCACATTATCCTTATTCTTTAACATGTATTCTCAAAAACTCTACAAGCAACTAAAGTTTACGTTTTCTTCCCTGCATAAATTTTTGAATGCAGTTTAATAAATAATTTCTCATTTTCATGATTTTAACAAGAATTACCTGAATTTCTTTAAGAGGCAAGTGGTGCTCACATATGGTGATTCTTGCAATGCAAGAAATTATAACAATGAGGTGGAGCCAGTGGCCACTTGACAGTTTTTGGGTAGGGAGGGGATGAGCAGTTGAAATACAGGGGCTTCTTTGGGAGTTGGAGGTTGTCCTGAGTACTGTTGTGGCAATGGATGTAGGCCATTTTAAATCAGCACACACCACTCAGAACTGAGTGGGAGAGAGTGTGGTCTACAGTGTGAACTGTGGTCTATGGTTGGTGGCAAGGCTCCAGGATGTGTAAGCTCATTGAGGTTGGTGGGCCACACTGTGGGAGATGTTTGTGTGGGATGTGGTGGGAGGTGTGGGAGGTGGGCAACATGGGAATCCCAGTGGGTTCCATGTAATATTTTAGGTAATCTAAGCACCTCTTAAAATATATGTATATATATATATACAAATAACATTTTTGTAAGCAAATTCACATATATGCATATATATTTATATATCATTTTACAAATGTTTGTATGTATTGTGAGAATTTTGATTTTTACCCATAATTAAAAAAAAAAAAAAGAAGACATTTCTATATTCATTATACCCATATTCTTTCATATGAATTCTCAAAGGGTAATATTAATAATATGAAAACGAAATGTAGTGGCTTAAAATCATTTTATTTCATCTCAGGTAAGGAATTTGGGCAGGGACTCCAGTTGGGCAATTCTTCTGTTCCATGACTTCCACCTTTTTTATTCTTATTCATTTTCATTTTTATGATTTGTCCCTCTCATTTTTTATTTTTATTCCTTTTCTATCATTCTGTAAAAAAATCATTTTTCATTTCTTCTTTCTTACTTTTTATGGTCTTAATGTTTTTTGGGGGAACATGGACAAGTACAAGGATATAGAAAAAGTAGAACCAAGTGTCAAAGAGAACACTTAACACAGAACAAAATGAAATAAAACCCTAAAGAAGAAAAAGAAGCTAACTAACTGAATAAGTCCATCAAGATAAACAGATGCCTAGACACCAACAAAAAAATTACAAGCCATACTAAAAACAAGAAGACATAGCCGAGTTTAATGAACAAAGTAAAAAGCAGGAGACACAAAATGTGGAAAAGCTAATAAAGGATATCCAAACAAATATCATGAATCAACCTAATGAAGTGAAGGAAGATTTAATGGGTATTAAAAAGACACTGGGGGAACATGCAGAAGAAATCATAAACACACTTAAAAAGGTAACGGATTTGATGGCAATGAAAGGCACAATGAAAGAAATTAAAAATACACTGGAAGCACATAACAGCAGATTTGACCAGGCAGAGAAAAGAATTAGTGACATGGAAGATTAGAACATCTGAAATCATACAGATAGTAGAACAGATAGATTTTTAAAAATAGAAGAAATTCAGAAGTGTTTCAGAAAACAGAATGACAACATGAAATATGCAAATATATGCATTATAGGCATTCCAGAGGGAGAAGAAAATAGAAAGGGGGCAGAAGAAGTGTTGGATGAAACAATGGCTAAAAATTTCCCAACTTCTATGAAAGACATGGATGTACATGTCCAGGAAGTGCAGCACACATAAAACAGTATAAATCCTAACAGGCTTACCACGAGACACATAGTTATCAAATTGTCATATGCTCAAGACAAAGAGAATTCTGAAAGCAGGAAGAGAAAAGAGTTTCATCACATAAAAGGGAAGCTTGAAAATATTAGGTGCTGATATCTCATTTGAAACCATGGAGGTGAGAAGACAGTGTTATGACATTCTGAAGGTTTTAAAAGAAAAATATTTCCAGCCAAGAATTCTGTATCCAGCAAAGCTTGCATTCCAGAATGAAGGAGAGTTGAAAATGTTCACAGATAAACAGAAATTGAGAATTTGTCAACAAAAGTCTGGCCCATCAAGAAATACTAAAGGGAGTTCTGCAGGTTGAAAGAAAAAAAGAACAGGAGAAAGAGGAATGGAGGAGAGTGTAGAAAGGAAGATTATAAGAAAGAATAATTGATTGTGGGAACATGGCCAATGGGTTAAACAGATAAGGCTCGGCTCTCACTAAAACAACAGAGAAAGAGCCAAAGTCTGCCTTGGGGACCTGCTTTGGGGTACAGAAAACCCGGACACTGCTTCACAACTCCCAGAAGAGTAAGGGTCAGAGAGACAAAAAAGCCAAAACAAGTAACTGTGAGTTATTAAATATCTCCCGGCTGCTGGGAAGGGATCCCCTACCCCATCCCTGATATATCAAGTGAGGGTAAAACTCCAGGCAAATTGTATCTAGCTGAGAAGAGAGAAGATGTCATCCTCCCTGCCAGCTCCTTTGGATATATATAGAATGGGAAGATGCTCTGAGACATCTAGGAGGGTACTGGACAGATAGAGAAGCCAGGGGGAAATTGTGGGTTGCTTGCCTTGGTGGCTGGAAGCAGCACACGTACCTGGCCCTCAGGGTGGACAGCCTAGGTGGAACCCCTTGCTCTCTGCCCCAAATAGGAGTGTGAAGGCAGATTCCCTGCAAGGAAGAGAGGTCTGGGAGGGTGGTGAATGATTTCTTTGTGGTGAGTTTAGCCAGCTGGGTCCCCCTTGAGTATCAGAAGAGACCTGGGCTTGACAGGGAGGGGGCAGGGGAATCTCCTCAGGCAGGCTGTCAGCCCAGCCACCAAGGCAAAGAGAGGAATTATATCAGAGAGGAGGCAGAGACAAGGGGTTGATCATCAGGACTCCAGTAGACTGCAGGGAATCTAACCTGCCCAAGGGAAAAGGGGTGGATAGCCTATAAGGCTAATAAACCCAAGGAGGCTGAATAATTCAGTGGAAGAATTCCTGCCTAGCATAAACAAGGTCCCTGGGTTGAGTCCTGGCTCTTCCTTAAGAAGTGATCCACCAGGTTATCAGGCATCCAGTTGAAAGTTTATGACAGAGAACAAATAGACATTCTTTTTGTATCAGCTTTTCTTCTATCTCTTATTTTTTTCCAAAGAAAAAAGGTTATTTTTTTAAATTTCCCTTATTTTACTCACTAAAACCTGGTTCAAAACCTGCAGAAGGCAGGCTGCAGGGTGAGTAATTGATGAATACCAGCACCCTGAGAAGATCCTGAGGGATCTAAGAGAGAAGGCTGTTTTTCCATTTTTATTATATTTTTACTTTTTTCTTCTGTCTCCTTTTTAAAAAAATGAGTCACTGCTGTTTTGTTTCTTGTTTGTTGTGTTTCCCTGTCCTTTGTTTCTCTGCTTGTTTGTTTTTCCTGTTTTCCTTTTTCCTTTATTCACTGATTTACTCTATCTATGCTATTTATTTTCTCTCCTTCATCTTTATATCTTCTGTTTTCTGTTGTTGTTCTTCCATTCCACTTCTTTTATTTGGTCTCCACTTTTTCTTATTTAATTTCTCTCTCCTTTTTCCTCTGTTTACTTTCTTTTTTTACTTTTTTCTTTCTTTCTTTTCTCTTTTTGTTTCCCCTCATCTTGTCGTTCTGGCCTTTTAAATCATTCTATATATTTTTCTCTATTCTGTAACTTGTTTCATTTTTTCTCTTCCACTTTTCTAATGTTATTCCTCTGTGCTTTTTAATCGTGTTAAGTTTTCGATTTCTTAGGTCTTGTATGGTTCCTCTCCTACCTTTTACTATTATTATTACTATTATTCTATTTCTCTCCCTATCTCTTTCCTTTTCTCTGATCTTTATTGTTTTCTTTCAAGGGAACAGAGACAACAACAAAGAAATAGAATAAGAAGAATGAAGTGTAAAAGTGAAACTTAATCACACACACAAAAACAAATAAAAAATAAAACCATAGAATAGAGAGATAAGCTAATCAATTGAATAATCCTATCAAGATAAACAAATGCCTAGACACCAAAAATAATTACCAGCTATACTAAGAAACAAGAAGACATGGCCCAGTGCAACAAACAAACTAAAAACGAGGAGGAAATGCAGAACATGGAACAACTAGTCAGTGATCTCTAAACAAATATCATGAGTCAACTTAATGAAGTGAAGGAAGAGATTAAGGATATTAAGAAGACATTGGGAGAACATACTGAAGAAACTGAAAACAGAAAAAATGATAATGGATATGATGGTGGTGGATGGCACAATCCAAGAAATCAAAAATAAAACAAAAACACTGAACGCACACAACAGCAGATCTGAACAGGCAGAGGAAAGGCTAAGTGATGTAGAAGACAGTACATCTGAAATTAAACACATAGTAGAATAGATAAATAAAAATATATAAAAATTCAGCAGGGACTTAGGGATTTGAATGAAAACACAAAATGCACAAACAGACACATCATAGACATCCCAGAGGGAGAAGAGAAGGGAAATGGGATGGAGGTGTGTTGGAGAAAATAATGGCTGAAAACTTCCCAACCGTATTGAGGGAGATGGATGTACATGTCCAGGAAGCACACCACACCCCAAACAGCATAAATTCTAACAGGCCTACTCCAAGACATGTACTCATCAAATTGTCCAATGCTCAAGACAAAGAGAGAATACTGAATAAAGCAAGAGAAAAAAGATCTGTCACATACAAGGGAAGCTTGATAAGAATAAATGTGATTTTTCATCAGAGACCATGGAGGCAAGAAGGCAGTGGTATGATATAGTTAAGGTGCTAAAAGAAAAAAACACCCAGGCAAGAATTCTCTATCCAGCAAGGCTGGCATTCAAAAATTAGGGAGAGCTCAAAATATATACAAATAAACAGAACTTAAGAGAATATGTTAATAAGAAACCTACATTTCAAGAACTACTAAAGGCAGTTCTGCAGGTAGAAAGGAAAAAACAGGGGAGAGAAAGTTGGAGGAGAGTGTAAGAACAACTAAAAAGATAAAAAGAAATAAACACAACATATAACATGCATAAAACCTAAAGAAATTATGCCTAATATAAGTAATTCCTTGACAGTAATAATATTGAATGTTAATGGATTAAACTCACCAGTCAAGACACACAGTTTGGCAGAATGGATAAGGAAATATGACCCATCTGTATGCTGTCTACAAGAATCCCACCTTAGACCTCGGGATTCAAGGAGGCTGAAAATGAAGGGTTGGAAAAGAGTTTTACAAGCAAACAATAACCAAAAAAGGGCAGGAGTAGCTATAATAATATCAGGAAAAAAAAAGATTTTATATGCAACACTTTTGTAAGAGAAAAAGGACACTATATATTATTAAAAGGGGTAATCTACCAAGAAGAAAGAACAATCATAAGCAATTATGCACCTAATAAGGGCACCTCAAAATACATGAGGCACACTGGAAATACTAAGTGGAGAAATAGATGACTCTTCAATTACAGTGGGAGATTTTAATACATCATTATTACCATTAGAGGGAACATTTCAACAGAGAATCAATAAAAAACAAAGGCTTTGAATAATACATTACAGGACCTGGACCTAATAGACATATATAGAATATTACAGTCAAATACAATGGGGTATACATTCTTCTCATGTGCACATGTATAATTTTCCAGAATAGACCAGATGCTAGGCCACAGAAAAACTCTCAATGAATTCAGAAAGATAGAAATTCTGCAAAGTAATTTTTCTGACCACAATGGAATGAAACTGGAATTCAATAAGAGGCAGAGAACTGGATTAGGCACAAAGATATGGAAGTTAAACAACACACTCTTAGACAAACAGTGGGACAAGGAGGAAATCTCAAAAGAAATCATTTACTACCTTGAAACAAATGAAAATGACAGCACAACATATCAAAACTTATGGGATGCAGCAAAATCAGTACTAAGAGAGAAATTCATAGCCATAAATGTCTACATTAAAAAAGAACATAAGAGCTAATATCAAAGACCTACCATGTATATGGAGGAATTATAAAAAGAATAACATATTAACCACAAAGGAAATAGAAAAAAATGACAAAGATTAGAGCAGAAGTAAATGAAATAGAAAATAAGAAAGCACTACAAAAAAATAAACAAAATCAAAAGCTGGTTCTTTGAGAAGATTAATAAAATTGACAAACCCTTAGCTAGACTTACAAAGAAAAAAAACAGAGAAGATGCAACTACATAAAATAAGAAATGAGGAAGGGGATATCACCACTGAGCCCACAGAAATAAAGAGTATCATAAGAGGATACTCTGAAAAATTATATGCCAACAAGATGGATAATTTAGAGGAAATAGATAAACTCCTAGAAACACACAAGCAACTTAAATTGTTAAAAGAAGAAATTCATAAACTCAACAGACCAGTCACAGGTAACGAGTGAGAATTAGTCATCAACAGCCTCCCAACTAAGAAGAGTCCAGGACCAAACAGCTTCATTGGTGCATTCTATCAAACATTCCAGAGAGAACTAACATCAAGCCTGCTTAAACTCTTCCAAAAAATAGAAGTAGTGGGAACATTGCCTAACTCATTCTACGATGCCAAAATCACCTGAATACTGAAGACAAAGATGCCACAAGAAAGGAAAATCATAGACCAATCTCTTTCATGAATCTAGTTGCTAAATTCCTCAACAAAACATTTGCTACCCATATTCAACAACACAACAAAAAAATTATACACCATGACCAATTGGGATACATCCCTGGTATGCAAGGATGATTCAATATAAGAAAATCAATCAATTTAATACACCACATAAACAGATCAAAAGAAAAAATCCACATGAACAGCTCTATAGATGCAGAAAAAGCATTCGACAAAATTCAGCACACTTTCCTGATAAAGACACTACAAAAGATAAGAATAGAAGGAAAGTTCCTCAAAATCATAAAGGGTATATATGAAGAACCCACAGATAACATCATCTTCAACAGTGAAATCCTAAAAGCTTTCCCTCTAAGATTGGTAAGAAGACAAGGATGCCCACTTTCACCGCTTCTATTTAACATTGTGTTAGAAGCACTTGGTCAAGCACTTATACAAGAAAAAGATATAAAAGACATCCAAATTCGAAAGGAAGAAGTGAATATTTCACTATTTGCAGATGACATGATCCTATACACAGAAAGCCCTGAGAAATCTACAACAAAGCTTCTACTGCTTATAAATTTGTTCAGTAAAGACGCATTTTATAAGATCAATGTGCAAAACTAGGTAGCATTTCTGTACACCAATAATGAGTAATCTGAGGAAGAAATCAAGAAAAAAATACCATTTACAATAGCAAGTAAAATAGTCAAATAGCTAGGAGTAAATTTAATTAAAGATGTAAATTACTTATATGCCGAAAACTACACAACACTTAAAAAAAATCAAAGAAGACTTAAATAAATGGAAGAATATTTCCTGTTCATGGATAGGAAGACTAAACATCACTAAGTTGTCTATCCTACCAAAGCTGATCTACAGATTTAATGCAATCTCAATAAAAAACAACACAGCATTTTTTACTGAATTGTAAAAACGAACAATGAAATTTATCTGGAAAGGCAAGAGGCTCCGAATAGCCAAAGACATACTGAAAAAAAAAAATGAAATAGTAACAATCACACTACTTGACTTTAAAACATACTACATTGCTACAGTGGTCAAAAATGCACGGTATTGGCACAAGTATATACATACTGACCAATGGAACTGAATTGAGAGTTCTGCTATAGATCCTTGCTTGTACAGTCAAATGATATTCCACAAGGCTAACAAGCCTGTTCAACTAGGAAAGAATGGCCTCTTCAACAAATGGTGCTTGGCAAACTGGATATCTATATCCAAAAGAATGAGAGAGTAGCACCATCTCACATCTTATTCAAAAATTAACTCAAGATGGTGAAAGATCTAAATATGAGAGCCAAGAACATAAAGACTTTGGAAGATAATGTAAGGAAGCATCTACAGGATCCTGAATTGTGAAATGGTGTCATGAAATTTACACCAAAAGCACAAACAGTGAAAGAAAAAATATATAAATGGAACCTCTTCAAAACCAAAAACTTTTGCACCCCAAAGGAATTTGTCAATAAAGTGAAAAGGCAGCCTACACAATTGGAGAAAATATTTGGTAACCATATATCTGATAGGGGCCTAATATCCAGCATATTTAAAGAAATCCTACACTTCAAAAATAAAAACAGAAACAACCCATTTTAAAAAATGGGCAAATGATTTGAATAGACACCTCTCCAAAGAAGAAATGCAAATGGATTAAAAGGACATAAAAAGACACTCAACATCACTAGATATTACGGAAATGCAAATCAAAACTATAATGAGATATCATCTTATTAAAAAACAGAACTAGAAGTGTTGGAGAGGATGTGGAGGAATGGGAACCCTTATCCACTGCTGGTGGCAATGTAGAATCGTGCAGCCACTGTGGAGGACAGTTTGGAGCTTCCTCAGAAAACTAACTATAGAACTGCCATACGATCCAGCAATTCCACTGCTGGGTATATACCCAGAAGAACTGAAATCAAGGACACTGACAGATATAGGCACACCATTGTTCATAGTGGCATTATTCACTATAGTCAAAAGTTGGAATCAACACAAATGCCCTTCAACAGATGAATGAATAAACAAATTGTGGTATATACATACAATGGAATGTTACTCAGCTATAAGAAGGACTACAGTATTAACACACGGGATAAATAACATGCATGAATCTTGAGGACCTTATGTTGAGTGAAGCAAGCTAAACACTGAAAGACAAATATTGCATGATATCTTTGATACGAATTAAGCTAATTGAGCAGACTCACAGAGCTATGGTCTGGAAGATAGGTTTACAAGAAATAGAAAGGGAGAAGAAGGTTGTGTGCCAACGCCCATATGGGCAAAATATATGATAAGGTGGAAGTGTGTAGTTTTACAGTGGAGGTGCATGACAGTGGTGTAATGATACTTTTAGGTTGGGTGGTGCTGGCTTGTTAGGGGGGTAGGGTTGGGAGTGTGGGTTGGACTGTCCATGGAACTGGGGAGATGGTTGGGGGAGGGAGCAGGTGAACACTGGGAATTGGCAGGTATATGGTTTAAACTACAATGCTGGGAATGCTCTTTTGGCAATTGGCAAGTGAGGGTTGCTGGTGTTGAATGTGGGGGGCACTGGGAAAAGGGTGCACCTGGCGCAGGCTTCTAGGGAATGTGTGTGTTCATCTTGCCATAGTGTGTTATATCAATGGGTGGAGACCCACATAATGAGCGGCAAGGTGGTGGACTCCCATCCTGGGGAGGCCTGCTATGTTCTCAAATAGAGGGGCAAGAGTCTCTTGAGAGCATGGGCGGTGTCTAATAGGGGAGGGCAGACCAATGTGTCAAGCCCTCAGTGTTGTTAAAAGTAAATATGATTTCTGGAGATGGTTGTGTGGGATGTGGTGGGAGGTGTGGGAGGTGGGCAACATGGGAATCCCAGTGGGTTCCGTGTAATTTTTTGGGTAATCTAAGCACCTCTTAAAATATATGTATATATATATATAAATAACATTTTTGTAAGCAAATACACATATATGCATATATATTTATATATCATTTTGCAAATGTTTGTATGTATTGTGAGAATTTTGATTTTTCCCACAATAAAAATAAATTAAAAAAAAAAAGTAAATATGAATCTTGTCTTTCAAGCAGTGAAGACTGGTGGTATCCTTGGGTCCCGAGTGGAGGAGGAAGGAGGAATAGAATAAATGGAACAGGGGGCCATTTTGAGTGAGATGGAAGTCTTCTACATGATCTTGCTATGATGGATACAGACCACCTTGAATTGCATCAAAGTTTATGAAAGTGTATGGTACAAAATGTAAACCATAATGTAAACCATTTACAGTTGTTGGTAGCTATGTTTCAATATTTGTTCATCAGTTGTAACAAACATACCATCCACATATATTAATAACATCTTAATATAAAATGTTATTAAGAGGGGACAGGGAGGAAAGGGGGAGAATGTTGGGTATATGGGAGTCCCCTGTATTCGGCACATGACTTTTCTGTAACCTAAAGCTTCTTTGAGGACAAAATGGAAAAAAAAAAAGTAAGACACCGGGGGAATGAATGAAAGAAAATATCACTGTACATATAGCACAACAGATCTTACAGTGATGAAAGGCAAAATGTCAGAAAAATTTTTAATATTTTTTCATTATTTTTTATTATCCCCAATTTTTTTATTTCAATTTTTTGTATTTTAGTTCTTAGTTTTAAAACTATCATTATTTTTCCACTTTTTAAATATTTTACAAAATACTTCGATTACATAAATATTACAGAGATACCCATACGCCCCACTCCCCACAACTCCCACATTTTCCCACATTAGCAACATCTTTCATCAGAGTGGCACCTTCATTGTAATTAATAAACACATATTGGAGTATTTCCCCTAAGCATGGATTATAATTTACATTGTAGTTTACACTCCCTTTCAACTCTGTAGGTTATAGCTGGATATATAATGGCCTGATTCTGTCATTTTAATGTCATCCAAATGATTCCCAAGTCCCAAAAATGCCCCCCTATTACACCTGTTTTACCCTCTCCCCAACCCCAGAACATCCATGGGTCATTGCCTCCACAACAATGGTATTTCTTCCATTGCTAGAATCACAAGTAGTCTATAGTAGAATACTAGTAAGTTTATTTTAGCCCATTGTTCATTTCCCAATCCTGAGGACTCTGGGATGGTGATGTCCCCTCCACCATTAATTGAGGGGAGCTTCGATCCTATACATCTGATAGATGGGACTCTCTTGCTTGAAGTTGTGGGCACACTTGGTTCCTTGGTATGTTGTTTGTCCATCATCTCCTCCCTATTAGTTGTCCTGGGTGAGTCCATTGAACTAGAGAGTAGGTGTTGCAATGCTGTTGAGATTCAGTGTTCAGCTGGCACATGGACAGCCCAAAGATTGAAGTTTCTTGGATGTTCACCTACCAACTCTAGTACTAATTGTAGTTTCAAATAGAAGGACAGATGAGTCATGCATATGGAAACCATTGCTGAGTCTAACTCAGTCACACTGGGGAACATAAATACCAGATTAGGGCCCACTAGCAAAGGGCCAAGTTTCTGAGCTATCTGCCCTGACTATAGTGTCTGGATGTCTCCATATCCCTGAGGGGTTTCGCTATTAGAGTTCATATATACTTAGCTTGTCAATGAGATTCTGTTGAGATGTGCATAAAAGTGCTACCTCTGGGATGGTCTCCTGACTCACTTTGAATTCTCTTAGCCATACAAACTAATTTATCTTTAGCTTTTCCCCCTTTTGGTCAAGGTGTTTTTTTAGTTTTTTGGGTTTTTTTCCAGATACATTGCTTGTTGGTACTTGGTAGCAATCCCTCGTTGAGGGAGGCTCATCCCCGGGAGTCATGTCCCACGCTGGGGGGAAGTTATTGCTTTTATATACTGACTTTGGCTTAGAGAGAAGCCACATTTGAGCAACAAGGAGGCTCCCCATAGGTAACTCTAAGGCACCCCACATCACTAAGCTAAGTTTCAATTTCAAGAGTAAAGGCACATAGGCATAGTCATCAATATTAAGGGTCCTTCAATGGACCATCATCCTTCACAAGTCATTGTCCTTGTACTTGGGGCATTCTTGTTGTTCCATTAGAGAATGTCGAAGAGATCTCCCAGATGGGAATTTGGTAATTTTTGCTTATTGTGTGAAACTCCACCCACTGTGACAATGCCCCATGAACATTTCAACACAATTATATGCCTTATACGTATAACCAGATGAACTTCCTCCTATGTATCCCCCCTCAACTGACACCCCACACCGATGATCCTCCCCTGTCATAGTTGTAACCCTTCTGTGATCCAAATCTTCTTCAAAAGTCAAGCCAATAAAATAGTCACATACAATTAATTTAAAAATGAAATAATAACGATGTTTTATACATAAGAAATAAAATACAGAAAAAATTAATAAAAGGTAAAAATAGAAAAATATTTTCTAAAATTGGAGTATTAAAAAATGAAAAAATATTTGGAAAAAAAACATTTTTTTTTTTACATTTTGCCTTTCATCACTGTAAGACTGTTGTCAAGAATGTACAATGACATTTTCTTCCATTTATTCCACCAGTGTCTTACTTTTTTCCCCTTTTTTCTTCAAAGAAGTTTTAGGTCACAGTAGAGTCACATACAGAATACAAGGCATTCCCATATACCCAATAACCTTCCCCTTTTCCCCTTTCCCCCATCAATAAACTTTTATATGTGGATGGTACATTTGTTACAATTGATGCACAAATATTGAAGCATAGCTACTAACCATCCTCAATGGTTCACATTATGGTTTACATTTTGGACCATATACTTTTATAAGATCTGATAAAATTTAATGTGGCCTGTATCCATCTTCACAAGATCATGCAGAATACTTCCATCACCCCCAAAATGCCTCCTGTTTATCTATTTTATTCCTCTCCTCCCTCCCCTTTGGGCCCATGGTGAGCACCAGGCTTCACTGCTTTCTGTTACCTAAAACTTCTTTGAGGACAAAATGAAAAAAAGTAAGACACTGGGGGAATAAACAAAAGAAAATATCACTGTACATATAGGATAATGGATCTTAGAGTGATGAAAGGTAAAATGTCAAAAAATTTTTTTAATAGTTTTTCATTATTTTTTATTATTCCAAGCTTTTATTTGTTATTTTAATTTTTATCTTTTGTATTGTATTTCTTAGCTTTAAAACTATCATTATTTAATTTTCTTATTAATTGTATTCGGCTATTTTAATGGCTTCCTTTTTGAAGAAATTTTGGATCACAGAAGGGTTACAACTGTGGCAGGGGAGGATCATTGGTGCTGGGTGTCAGTGATGGGGAATACATGGGAGGAAGCTCACCTGGGCATACTTATATGGCATATAAATTTGTTCAAATGTTCACAGGGCATTGTCATGGTGGGTGGAGAGTCACATAATAACTGAAGGAATATGAAAGTCCCATCCTTGGGAGCTCTGTCACATTCTCTAATGGATCAGCAAGAATCCCCCAAGTACAGGGGCAATGACTACTGAAGGAAGATTGATGGGCACTTGATATTGATGACTATGCATATGTAACCTTACACTTGAAATTGAAACTTAGCTTAGTATTATAGGGTGCCTAAGAGTTGCCTCCAGGGAGCCTCTTTGTTGCTCAAATGTGGCCTCTCTGTAAGCCAAACTCAGCATATAAATACATTACCTTCTCCCCAACATGGGACATGACTCCTGGGGATGAGCCTTCCTGGCACCAAGGGATTACTACCAAGCACCAACTAGCAATGCAACTGGAAAAAGACCTTGACCAAAGGGGCAAAAGGTAAAGACAAATGAGTTTATATGGCTAAGAGACTTAAAAGTGAGTCAGGAGATCATTCCAGAGGTTATGCTTATGTATGTCTCAACAGGATCTTTTTTACTGCCAAAGTAGATAATACCCCCAAATAGTAAGGCTCCTGAGGGCTATGGAGACATCCGGACACTATAGTCAGGGCAGATAGCTCAGGAGTTTTGTGCCGTTCCATTGGGCCCTACTTTGAAATTTATGCTCCCCAGTATGACAGAGTTGGACTTAGTGGTTTCCTTACATATGGTTCTTCAGTCCTTCTTTTTGAACCTATAATTAGTACTAGAGTTGGTAGGTGTACATCCAAAAGACTTAAATCTTTGGGCTGTCCATGTGCCAGCTGGGCCCTGAATCTCAGCTTTGTTGCAACACCTACTCTCCAGTTCATTGGTCTCACCCAGGACAACTAACAAGGAGGTGATGTTGGACAACTACCATACCAAGAAACTGAGGGAGTCTACCACTGCAAGCAAGAGAGTCCCATCCATCTGTCCTATGGGATCACAACCCCCTTTCATTTAGAGGTGGAGTGGACATCACCATCCCATAATCCTCAGGATTGCAGAATGAACTATGGACTAAAGTAGACTTACTTGTATTCTAATACATATTTATTTTAATTCTAGCAATGGAAGAATTTATATCATAGATGTGGAGGCAGTGGCCACTGGAGGTTCTGAGGGCATGCAAACAATAACCAAAAAAAGGGCAGGAGTAACTAGACTAATGTTGGACCAAATAAATTTTAAATGCAAAACTATTGTAACAGACAAAGAAGGGCAATATATATTAATAAAAGTGGTAATGTATCAAGAAGAAAAAACAATCATAAATATTCATAATTATTTATGTACCTAACCAGGGTGCCACAAAATACATGAGACAAACAATGGTAAAACTAAGGAAAGAAATAGATATCTCTAAAATCATAGTGGGGGAATTTAATACATCAATATCAGTATTATACAGATCATCTCAACAGATAGTTAATAGAGAAACAGAGACTTTGAATAATATGTAATATGAACTAGACCTAATAGATATATACAGAACTTTACACCCAAATACAGCAGGATGTACATTCTTCTCAAGTACACATGGATCATTCTCCAGGATAGACCACTTGCTAGGTCACAGAAAGAGTCTCAACTAATGTAGAAAGATTGAAATTATACAATTATACAATATCTCTGACCTCAATGGAATGAGGCTGGAAATCAATAAGGGGCAAAAAACTAGATTAGGCACAAAGATATGGAAGTTAAACAACACACTTAGACAATCAGTGGGTCAAGTAGGAAACTGCAAAAGAAATCAGTAACTACTTTGAAATGAAGGAAAATGAGAGCACAACATATCAAAACCTATGGGATGCAGATAAAGCAGTGCTGAGAGGAAAATGTATACCCCTCAATGCCTATATTAAAAAAGAAGAAAGAGGTAAAATTAAAGACCTAACTGTTAACATGGAGGAACTAGAAAAAGAACAACAAACTAATCCCAAAGCAAGCAGAGAGAAGGAAATAAAGATTAGAGCAAAACCAAATGAAATTGAGAATAAAAAAAAAAAAAAAAAACAAAAACAAAAAAAAAAAAAAAAAAACCACTAGAAAAAATTAACAGGACTTCTGGGAAGATGGAGGAATAGAAAGACATAGGACTCTCTTCTCTCCCAGAAAAATAGCTAGAAGACAGGCAGGAATGGCCTGAAAAAAATCTTCTAAGGTTTAGGATACCAGGAGAAGCCTAGACTCCAACCAGAAGAGAGAGGGATAAAGGAAAAGAATCATAACAGCAAAAGTGTTAGTTAAAAGCAGCAGATGCTACTGCTGGCAACCTCCCCCACACTATAGACACTTTTGATTTCTCAAGCCTTGGGGCAGGCAGCTATAGACAATGGGGCCTCAGGGATCCACCTCCCCAGGAAAGGGAAGAGGATGGCACACAGCTTAAGTCTGATAGTTTTTGACACAGAAATTTCGTCTGCTGTGTCCCATGAGCCTTTCCAGGCCAGATGGGGCTGCACCATTGTTTGCCTTGGGAGCCAGCATGGGACTCTCACAGAAGAAATGAACTTAAATGTACAAAAAGCAAAATGTACCAAAATCATAATAAATCTGAATAGACCTACTCCAAGACACATATTACTCAGAATATAAAACATCAAAGCTAAAGAGAAAATATTGAGAGCAGCAAGGGATAAGCAAATCATCACATGCAAGGGGCACCCAGTAAGACTTAGTGTGGATTTCTCATCAGAAATCATGGAGGCAGGAAAACAGAGATATGATACAATTAGGATACTGAACGAGAAAAACTGCCAGCTGAGAATTCTTTATCCAGCAAAATTGTTTTTCAAATATGAAGGTGATTTTAAAATATTCACAAACAAACAGAGACTAAGAGTTTGTCAAAAAGAACACACCTTTTCAGGAAATATTAAAGGAAGACTTAGAGCCTGAAATATAAAGACAGGAGAGGCTTGGAGGAAAGGATAGAAGAAAGAATAGAAGAAAGGATAACCAAAAGAATAAAAAGACAGAAGAAAATAACATATGACATATGAGCACCAAAGAATAAAATGGTGGAAGTAAATAATACATTTACTGCAATGTCATTGAATGTGAATAGATTAAACTCCCCAATCAAAACACATAGGCTGACAGAATGGATTAAAAAAACCATGAGCCATCCATATACTGCCTACAAGAGAGTCACCTTAGACCAAGGAATATAAACGAGCTAAAAGTGAAATGTTGGGAAAACATACTCTGTACAAACAGTAACCAAAAAAGAGCAGGAGCAGCTATACTAATATCGGACAAAACAGACTTTAAATGTAAAATAATTATAAGATATATAGAAGACTATTATATACTAACAAAAGGAACAATTTACTAGGAAGAAATAACAGTCATAAGTATCTATGCACCCAATCAGGGTGCCCCAAAATACACGAGGCAAAAAATGGCAAAACTGAGAAATAGACATCTCTCAATAATAGATCTTCTGTCACTGTCAGGAGCACAAACTCCAAAGTAGGACCCACTGGCAAAGCACCAAACTTCAGAGCTATCTGCCCTACCATAGGGTCTGGGTGTCTCCAGAGCCTTCAGGAGCCCCACTCTTTGGGGTAGTATCCACTTTGGCAGTCTATGAGATCCATGCATAAGTGATACCTCTGGGATGACCTCCTGACTCACTCTGAAATCTCTTAGCCATATAAACTCATTTGTCTCTACCTTTTCCCCCTTTTATTCAAGGTCTTTTTCCAGTTGCATTGCTAGTTGGTGCTTGGTAGTAATCCCTCGGTGCCAGGGATTACTTTTTTAAATATAAACATATAAGGCTAGAAATTTCCCCCTCAGAACAGCTTTTCCTGTATCCCATAAGTTTTGGTAATTTGTGTTCTCATTTTCATTCATCTGAATATATTTACTAATTTCACTTAAAATTTCTTCTTTGACCCACTGATTATTTAGGAGTGTGTTGTTCAGCCTCCACATATTTCCAAATTTACCTCTTTCCTGTCTATTATTGATTTCCAGTTTCATTCCCTTATGATCTGAGAAGGTGCTTTGCATAACTTCAATCTTTTTATATTTATTGAGACTTGTATTGTGACATAACTTGTGGTCTATCCTGGAGAAAGATCCATCAGCAGTTGAGAAGAGAGTATAACCCGCTGAGGTTGGGTGCAACATTCTATATATGTCTGTTAGTTCTAACTCATTTATCATATTGTTCAAGTTCTCTGTCTCCATGTTAATATTCTGTCTAGTTGTTTTATCTAGTTGTGTGAGTGGTGTGTTAAAGTCTTCAACTACAAGAAAAGAAAATTACAGATCTATCTCTTTAATGAATATAGATGCAACAATTCTAAGCAAAATACTGGTAAATGGATTCCAAGAGCATATCAAGACTTATACATCACAACCAAGTGGGATTTATTCCTGCTCTGCAAGTCTGGTTCAACATAAGAAAATCAATTAACGTAACACAGCACATTAACAAATTGAAGGGAAAAAAAAAAAACATGATCATCTTGATTGATGCAAAAAAGCCACTCAACAAAATCCAACATACTTTCTTTTTTTTAAGACTTATTTATTTATTTATTTCTCTTCCCCCTCGTTATTTTGTGCTCGCTGTCTCCTCTCTGTGTGTTCTTCTGTGTCTGCTTGTCTTCTCTTTAGGTGGCACCAAGAACCGATCCTAGGACCTTCCAGAGTGGAGAGAGGCTGCTCAATCTCTTGTGCCACCTCAGCTTCTTGACTTGCTGCATCTCTCATTGTCTCTCTTCTGCATCTCTTTTTGTTGCATAATCTTGCTGCACTAGTTCTCCTGCGTGGGCTAGCACTCCACGTGGGCCAGCTCTCCACTGAAGCCAGCTCGCCATGCGGGCCAGGTTGCTTTTCACCAGGATGCCCCAGAAAATGAACCGTGGACCTCCTATATGGTAGACAGGAGCCCAATCACTTGAGCCACATCCACTTCCCCCAACATCCTTTCTTGATAAACACACTTTGAAAGATAGGAATAGAAGAAAAATTTCTCAATATGATAAAAGGCATATATGAAAAACCCACAGCCAACATCATACTCAAAAGGGAAATGTTGAAAGTTTTCCCTCTAAGATTGGGAACAAGACAAGGGTGTCCACTGTCACCACTGTTATTTGACATTGTGCTGGAAGTTCTAGCTAGAGCAATTAGGCAAGAAAAAATAAAAGGCATCCAAATAGGGAAAGAAGTAAAACTCTCACTATTTGTGGATGACATGATCCTATGTTTAGAAAATTCTGAAATACCTATGACAAAGCTACTTGAGCTAGTAAATGAGTTCAGCAAAGTGGCAGGATACAAGATCAACACACAAAAATCAGTAATGTTTCAGTGCACTAGTATTGAACAATCTGAATCTGAGGAGGAAATCAGGGAAAACCATTTACAATAGCAACAAAAAGACTCAAATACCTAGGAACAAATTTAACCAAAGAAGTCCAGGACCTATATGCAGAAAACTACAAAACATTACTAAAAGAAATCAGTGAAGAACTAAACAAATGGAAAGACATTCCATGTTCAGATTGGAAGACTAAATATCGTGAAGATGGCAATCCTACCCAAACTAATTCATAAATTCAATGCAATACCAAACAAAATTCCAACAACCTACTTTACAGAAATAGGAAAGACAATTACCAAATTCATTCAGAATGGAAAGTGCACTGGAATAGCCAAAAGCATTCTAAAAAAGAAGAACAATGTGGGAGGAATTTCACTGTCTGACCTTGAAACATATTACAAAGCTACAGTGGTCAAAACAGCATGGTATTGGCATAAAGATAGACACATCGATCTGTGGAATAGAATTGAGAATCCAGTAGTAAACCCTCACCTCTACAGCCAACCGGATTTTGACAAACCTACCAAAATTATGTTAAAGGGACAAAACAGTCTCTTCAACAAATTGTGCTGGGAAAATTGGATATCCATAACCAAATGAATAAAAAAGGACCCCTATCTCACTCTCTATACCAAAATGATCTCAAAATGGATCAGTGACCTTAACATAGAAGCCAGAACCAAATAACTATTGTAGGGAAACATCTTAAAGACCTTGTGGTAGGTGGTGATTTCTTAGACCTTATACCCAAAGCATGGGCAACAAAAGAAAAAATAGATAAATCGGACCTCTTCAAACTTAAACACTTGTGCACCTCAAAGGACTTTGTCAAGAGGGTGAAAAGGCAGTCAACTCAATGGGAGAATGTATTTGGAAATCACATATCTGATAAGGTTTTAATATACATGATATATAAGGAGATGCTACAACTCAATAATAAAAAGACAAATATCCTGATTTAGAATTGGACAAAAGACTTGAATAGACATTTATCCAAAGAAGAAATAAAAATGGCAACAAAACACATGAAAAAAAAATGGTCAACATCACTAGCAATTAGGGAAATGCAAATCAAAACTACAATGAGATACCATTTCTCATCTACCAGAATGTCCACTATTAAAAAGAGAACTAAAAGTGTTGGAGATTTAAAATGGCCTACATCCATTGCCACAACGGTACTCAGGACAACCTCTAACTCCCAAAGAAGCCCCTGTATTTCAACTGCTCATCCTCTCCCTACCCCAAAAGTGTCAAGTGGCCACTGGCTCCACCTCATTGTTATAATTTCTTCCATTGCTAGAATCACCATATGTGAACAAGAGAATATCATCAAGTCCACTCTAGTCCATAGTTCTTCCCCCAATCCTGAGGGGACTGGGATGGTGATGTCCACTCCAACTCCAAGTGAGAGAGGGCCTATATCCCATGGATATGGTGGGTGGGATGATCCTGCCTGCAGATGCAGGCCCTCTCTATTTCCTCGGATGGCCATTGCCCATCGTTGTCTCCTCACCAGGTGACTTGGATGAGTCCATTGAGCTGTAGGGTAGGAGTTGCAGCTCCACCGAGATTTCATGCACACCTGGCATATAGGTAGGCCGGAGGCTCCAGTCTCTGGAAGTATACCTAAAAACTCCAGCATCACATATAGGTTTGAATAGAAGGGACTGGTGAACCATGTGCAGGGAGGACTTATTTGAATCAGCACACACCACTCAGAACTGAGTGCGAGAGAGTATGGTCTACAGTGTGAACTGTGGTCTATGGTTGGTGGCAAGGCTCCAGGATGTGTAAGCTCATTGAGGGTGGTGGGCCACACTTGTGGGAGATGTTTGTGTGGGATGTGGTGGGAGGTGTGGGAGGTGGGCAACATGGGAATCCCAGTGGGTTCCGTGTAATATTTTGGGTAATCTAAGCACCTCTTAAAATATATGTATATATATATATATATAAATAACATTTTTGTAAGCAAATACACATATATGCATATATATTTATATATCATTTTGCAAATGTTTGTATGTATTGTGAGAATTTTGATTTTTACCCACAATAAAAATAAATAAAAAATTAAAAAAAAAGTGTTGGAGAGGATGTGGAGACATAGGAATATTTATTCTTTGTTGGTTGGAATGTAGAATGGTACAACCACACTGGAGGACTGTTTGGCATTTCCTAAGGAAGTTGAATGTAGACTTGTCATGAGACCTGGAAATACACTACTAGGTATATAACCAGAAAAACGGAGAGCATTGACATGAACAGATATCTGCACACTGATGTTCATAGTGGCATTATACACTATTGCCAAAAGATAGAAACAACCCAAGTGTCCACCAATCAATGAATGGATAAACAAATTGTAGTGTAAACACAAGATGGAATATTATGCAGGTGCAAGAAGAAATGAAATCATAAAGCATATGATAACATTGATGAACATGAAGGACATTATACTGAGTGAATCAAGCAAGATACAAAAGGATAAATACTGTATGATTGCACTACTAAGAACTAAATATATTGTTTAATCTCATGGGGTTAGTGAATTGAATTTGCATCACCAGGAAACAGAATGAGGTTAGAGAATGGAAAGCTGAGGGTTAAGTTATGCAGAATTGGTAAAAAGGATGTTTGTAAATCTTGGAACTGTATTAAAAAGGTCAAAGTACAACATAATGTCTGTAACTAGCAATAAAATTTTGTGGGTATGAAAGGGATTTAAAGGGATAGTCTAAGGTTATGTATATTACTAAAAGGAAAGCTAAAATTTAACATGGAACTGTATAGCATAGTAAAACTCCATGTGAAATATGAATATAGTTAAAATTGCTTGTATAAGACTGTTTTTCTTTAAAATTGAACAAATATATGTGAACACTACAAGATGTTAATATCAAACAAGAAATACCATTAGGCTAACTGAAAGAAACCTGACACAAAGTACTACATATTGTATGAGTCCATTCACATAAAATGTAAATATAAATCAACTTCTAAAGGTGAAGTTAGATTAGTGGTTATCTAGGGCTGAGGAAGGGCTGCTAAGGGGAGTGGAGTTTTCCTTTTTGGAGTAATGAAATTGTTCTAAAATTTTTGTGGTGATGAATGCACAACTTTGTGATTATACTAAAAGCTATTGATTTTACACTTTGGATATAGTGTATGGTATATGAATATATCTCAATAAAACTGCTTGATAAAAAAATTAACAAAACCAAAATCTTGTCCTTTGAGAAGATCAATAAAATTGACAAATCCTGGGAAGCGGCTGTGGCTCAATCAGTAGGGCTCCCGTTTGCCATATGTTCATCAAATGAACTATTCTCCATGATCAAGTGGGTTATATCCCCAGTATTCAAGAATGGTTCAACATAAGAAAATCAATATAATACATCACATTAACAGATCAAAAGGAAAAAGTCATGTGAATAGTCTTGCTGTCCTGATTGTGTGGTAATCAGGGTAGGCTAAACTTTCGCTATATTAGAAACCATGCATGTGTCCCCAGACCTAGTTTTTCTCCCTAGGTCTGGTTTTTAGAATGCTGGTGATAAACCAAGCCTGATTTATCATACGACCGTCCTGTATGGTAAATGACTGACTGTAAGTCTAGGTATCTTTGGTCAACTTTAAGAGAGATAGCAGGGAGGGTGGATGTGGCTTAAATGGTTGGGCATCCGTCTCCCATATGGAAGAACTTGGTTTAGATCCCTGGGACCTCCTGGTAAAAATTTTAAAAAAGAAAACTATAGAAGGTACACGGGCTGCCAGGGCCCGTGCGTGGGTATGCTGCCAGGTCCTGTGCATGGGTGCGCCGCCAGGCCCCATGAGCAGGTGACCCCCAGGCCCACACATGGGTGCACTATCAGGCCCCGTGAGTGGGTGCGCTGCCATGCCCCGTGCATGGGTGCACTGCCAGGCCCTGTGAGTGGGTGAGCCTGCCAGGCCCTGTGTGTGGGTACGTTGTCAGGCCCCGCCGAGCCATGCAGCAAGATGATGATGTAACAGGAGAGTGACACAAGGGAGAGCCAAGACGAGATGCACCCAAAATCCAGGAAGTAAGGTGGTACAGGTGGTTGGATGCCTTTCTCCCACATTGGAGTTTCCGAGGATGGAATCCTGGTGAAGACAGGAGAAGGATGAGAAGAGAGGGCAGGAAATAGACACAGAGAATTGTCCAGCAAATGGACACAAAAAAAGCAAAAACGGGGGGGGGGGAGGGTAAAAATGGATAAAAGTAAATAAATAAAATAATAATAATAATAGGGTGGTTTGGGGGAAAATGCAGCAAATGTAAGGTATGGACTATAGTTAGTACTGTAGTAATATTTTGATGATATTCTTTCATAATTTCTAACAAATGTTTCACAACAATGCAAGGTGGTGGCGTGATGTATGGGAGCCCTGTATGATGTTATGCATGTTTGTTTTGTAAGTTCACAACTTTCACTATACGCTTATTGTATATGTATGTTCATGTATGAATGATATACTTCAATAAAATTTAAAAAAAAAACAAAAAAAAGGAAAAAAATCACATGATATATCTATTGACACAGAAAAAGCATTTGACAATATACAGCATCCTTTCTTGATAAAAACATTTCAAAAGATAGGAATAGAAGGAAACTTCCTCAAAATGATAAAGGGTATATATGAAAAACCCACAGCTAACATTATATGCAATGGTGAAATGCTAAAGATTTTCCTTCTAAGATCTGGAACAAGACAAAATACACACTGATACCTCCCTTATTTAACACTGAATTAGAAATGCTAGCTCAAACACATATGCAAGAAAAAGAAATAAAAGTAATCCAAACTGGAAAAGAAGAATTAAAACTTTTACTATTAGCAGATAGCATGATCCTATACATAGAAAGCCCCCAAAAATGTACAACAGAGCTTCTGGAGCTGAAAAATGGGTTCAGTAAAGTGGCAGGATATAAGATCAATATGCAAAAGTCAAGAACATTTCTGTAAACTAATAATGAACAATCTGATGAGGAAACAGGAAAAATAATCCATTTACAATAGCAGCTAAAAGAATCAAATATCTAGAAATAAATATTAACTAAGGATGTAAAGGACTTGTACTAGAAAACTACACATTACTGTCTAAGGAAATCAAAGTAGACCTAAATAAATGGAAGAATGTTCCATGTTCATGGATTGGAAGGCTAAATTCCATTAAGATGTCTATCATATCCACATTGATTTGCAGATTTAATGCAATGCCCATAAAAATTACAACAGCATTTTTTACTGGCCTGGAAAATCCAATTATGAAATTTGTTTGGAAGGGCAAGTGGCCCCGAATAGCCTAAAACATATTGGAGAAGAAAAGCAAAAGTGGAAAACTCATGCTACTTGATTTTAAAGCTACAGTGGTCAAAACCACATGGTATTGGAATAAGGATAGATATACTGATCAATGGAACTTATCTGAGAGTTGTGATATAGACCTGTGCATATATGGCAACTGATATTCAAAAAAACCACCAAGCCCAGTCTAACTGGGGCAGAATATCCTCTTCAACAAATGGTGTTAAGAGAACTTGATATACATATATTAAAAATGAAAGAGGATCATCATCTCATGGCCTTCGCAAAAATTAACTCAAGGGATTGTGGGAAGATGGGGATGGACTAAAAGCCAGAGCAGAATTCTCTCACCAAAACAACAGAGAAAGAGACAAAAGTTGTATGAGTGATCTGTTTTGGGGGTCAGAAGACCAGGACAGTGCTACATAACTCCCAGAAGGGTGAAAGACAGAGAGATGAATAAGTCAAAACAAACATCAGTTATCAAGCCCCTGTGGTGTCTGGGAAGGGCTCCCCTCCCCCACTCCCAAGATATTAAGCTGAGGTTAAACACTTGACTCACTACAGCTGACTGAGAGGGGAGCAGACATCTTCCTCCCTGTCATCAGTTTCAAGGGAAAATGCAGGGGAGGTTGGGTGTTTTCTTCAGTGAATTCAGCCAGCAAAGCCTGTTTTGAATCTCCAATCAGGAGGTTCAACACAGGAACACAGGAAAGCAGAAACTGAAATACCTCCATGGAAAGGTGCGCTGACTAGTGACAACTGCTGGCCGGTCTGGAAATTGCATGGACAAAAACCACTCTCTTATCCAACTCCTGGGAGAAAATCTACAACCCACTAGTGAGTCCCTGACCTGATTTTGAAAACTTAACTTGGGCAATTTTAAAGACTGAGAATAAGTTGAACCAAATATCAAAAATGAGCTATAAAAAACAATAGAGAGAAATTAGCCATCAAATTAAATTTAGCAAAAGATGCAAAGACATCAGCAAAAAATTACAAAGCATACTAGGAAACAGGAAGAGATGACCTAGTCAAAAAAACAAACAAAATATCCTGAAGAGATAAAAGCTTTAATACAATTAATCAGCAATAATCACACAACTCTCCTAAATCACTTCAAGGAATTGAAAGAATATGTGGCTAAAGAAATAAAAGGATATTAAGAAGACACTGGGAGAGCATAAAGAACAATTTGAAAGCCTGCAAAGAAAAGTAACAGACCTTATGGGAATAAAAGACAGGATGGATGAGATTAAAAATACATTAAAGGCTCATAAAAGCAGATTTGAATTGTTTGAAGACAGAATGAGTGATTTCAAAGACAGATCATCTCAACTGGAAAAGACAGAAGAACAGAAAGAGAAGAGAATGGAAAAAATGGAACAGAGTCTCAGGGAATTGAATGGCAACGTGAAACACACACACATTTTCATTATTGGTGTCCCAGAAGGAGAAGAGAATGAAAAGGGGCAGAAAGAATATTTAAGGAAATAAGGACCAAAACCTTCCAACCCTTATGAAGGGCATAAATATCAACATCCAAGAAGGACAACACACCCCAAACAGAATAAATCCAAATAGACCTATCCCGAGAAACCTACTATTCAGAATGACAAATATCAGAGATAAAGAGAGGATTCTGAAAGCAGCAAGAGAAAAGTAAAGCATCACATACAAGGGAAATTTGATAATATTAAGTGCTCCTCTCTCACCAGAAACCATGGAGGAGAGAAGAAAGTGCCATTATGTTTGTAAGGTACTGAAAGAGGAAAATCTGCCAGCCAAGAATTCTGTATCCGGCAAAGCTGTCCTTCCAAACATAATGGTGAGTTCAAAGTCTTCACAGACAAATAAATACTGATAGAATATGTTACCAAAAGCCTAGATTTGCAAGAGATAGTAAAGGGGGTGTTGCAGTCTCAAAGGAAAAAACAAGTGCGAGAGATTTGGTGAAGTGTTTAGAAATGAAGATTACTTGGAAGGGTAAACTTAAGGATAAGAAGACAGACAATAGAAAGATATGACAAAAGAGAACCAAAGGACAAAATGGGTGAATTAGGTAATGCCTTTAGAGTAATAACACTGAATGTTATTGAATTGAGTTCCCCAATCAAAAGACATAGACTGATAGAATAGATTAAAAAATATGAACCATGTATATGTTGTCTGCAAGAGACCCACCTCAGACGTAAGGACACAACCAGGTTAAAAAATGAAAGGTTGGAAAAAGGTTTTCCATGCAAATTGTAACCAAGAAAGAGCTAGAGTGGACCAGATAAATGTAAAAAAACAACATTATAGTATAAGAACAATAATTACTCAGTGCAACTGGCAAACTGTTTCTGTGATCAGTATTCTGTAATTTTTTTCATACAAAATAAACAGTTGCTTTTAATTGAGGAGGGCTGGAGAAGAGATATATTTTTGGATACTACATTTCTCTTTAACCCTTTCTTATTCATACTCTTTAATTAAAGAATCTACCTACATCAATAATGATTTAGCATGACTACTGTTGAACAAGATATTGAGATTTTCTGCCTCATAAAATTATGAGTTGGCAAATTGTTATTTGCTATAATTCATTCCTATAATATGTGAAGAATTGCCAAATAAGAATTTGATTATCTGGTCTAAATGGAAATTAAATAACTAATACAATAATTTATTTCATTCCAGAGATTATTATGTCCAATAGTTAGAGCTGTAATATAAAAATAAGAATTATGTTATAATTAATTTCTATTATATTTGAATTATTATTTACATTTATAAATGTTTGTTGCTATGCTAATTTTTGTAACTGATTATAGTAAATCTAACCTGGCCTTGGACTCTCGTTGAAAATTTGTAATTTCTTTCAATCTATTTTTCTATTTATTTTACAATTTTACAATAAATGGCTTTTAACAGCTAAAAAACATTGATTATGCACTTTGGATAGATGATATGGTATGTGAATATATCTCAATAAAATTGCTTAATTAACAAATAAGTAATTGTGCAAGAATAGACAGAAATAGCAGCTATGTACAGCAAGGGAAACAGAGAGATTGAGAGGTGAGGAATTTTCTTGTTTGTCTGTTTTTTGTTATTATTATTATTGAAATAATGAAAATGCGTTAATAATGATTGAAGTGATGAATGCACAACTATGTGATTACACCAAATACCATTGATTGCACACTTTGGATAAATTGTATGCTTTATTAACATGTATCAATAAAATTGATTTGCTATAAAAATTAACTCAAGATGAATCAAACCCTAAACAGAAGCACCAAGATCATAAAGCTTCTAGAAGATAATGGAGGGAAGCATATATGAGATCTTGTAGTAAGAATTGTTTTGTAAGCTTTACATACAAAGTACAAGCAAATGGAGGGAAGCATCTATGAGATCTTGTAGTAAGAATTGTTTCATAAACTTTATACACAAAGCACAAGCAATGAAAGAAGAAACAAGTAAATGGGACCTCCTCTAAATTAAAAACTTTTGTGCTTCAAAAGGAATTTGTCAAGAAAGTGAAAACGTAGCCAAGTTATTGGGAGAAAATATTTGGGGACAACCTATCCAATAAGGGTCTAATATGCAGCATATAAAAAGAAATACTACATCTTAAAAATAAAAAGACAAACAACCCATTTAAAAATGGGCAAGAGATTTGAATAGACACTTTTCCAAAGAAGAAATTCAAATGGCTAAAAAGCATATGAAAGGATACTCATCATCACTAGCTATTGGAGAAATACAAATCAAAACTACAATGAGATATCATCTTACCCCTATTAGACTGGCAGCTATTAAAAAAATCAGAAAACTACAAGTGTTGGAAGGGATGTGGAAGAATGGATACACCCATCCACTGCTGATGGGAATGTAGAATGGTACAACCATTGTAGAGGATGGTTTGGAGGTTCCTCAGGAAGTTAACTGTAAGACTGCCAAATGATCTAGCAATCCCACTGCTGGGTATATACCCAGAAGAATTGAAAGCAGGGACACTAACAAATATATGCACACCAATGTTCATAGTGCATTACTGACTATTGCCAAAAGTTAGAAGCAACTCAATTGTTCATCAACAGATGAATGGATAAGCAAATTGTGGTATATTCAGACATTGGTACATTATACAGTTTTAAGAAGGAATGAAGTTTTTTTTTTTTTTTTTTAAAGATTTATTTATTTATTCATTTATCCCCCCCTTGCTGCTTGTGCTCGCTGGGTCAGCTAACCACGCCATGCAGGCGGGCTTGCCTTCACCAGGAGACCCCGGGAACCGAACCCGGGGCCTCCCATATGGTAAACGGGAGCCCTACTGATTGAGCCACAGCCGCTTCCCAGGAAGGAATGAAGTTTTGACAGAATCATCAACAAGGATGAATCTCGAAGACCTTATGTTGAGTGAAGTAAGCCAGTCACTAAAGGAAAAATATTGTTTGAACTCACTGATATGACCTAAGCATATTGAGCAGACTCATATAGATGGTGTCTGGAAGATAGGTTACCAGAAACAGAAAAGGAGTAGAGAATGGTGAGCACACAATCCCTTGAAATCAGCACCCTGTCTGTGGGCCTTACCTTACTTAATATATATGACAACCTATTTTCCCAATGTAACAGAGTTAGACTCTTTTATAATTTCCCCACATATGATTCTTCTACCTCTTTTATTTTAGCCTATAATTAGCACTATACCCATTAAATATATATTTCAGAGAAATATTCAGTCTGTTCATATACCTGTTGAGCCCTGAATCTCAGCAGATTTGCAGCCAACACCTACTCTTCATATCATCGGACTTTCCCAGGACAACTAACAAAATGATGATGATAGACAGCTCCCATCCACAAAACAGAGATTATCTACAACTGCAAGCAAACAGTTCTCTCCATCTGCCTCATAATATCTAAAATCCCTCTCAATCTGAGGCAGAGCGAGCATCACCATCCTAAAATCCTCAAGGTTGAGGAATCAACAAACATAAGGGGGGGAATACAACCATGGACATAGTTAACTTATTAATATTGTAGTAATGGAAGAACATGTAACATTGTTATATAGATAGTGGTTACCAGAAGTTCTGAGGGGAGGGAGGGGGAATAATAGGTGAAACATAGGGCAATTTTAGGGGATTGGAATTAAGTGTATACCACAATGTAAACTATAAACCTTGGTTAGTATTAATGTTTTTATTCATCAATTGTAACAAGTGTACCACACAATTATAAGATGTTATTACTTGGGGAAGATGTGGGAGGTGGAGGGGTTGGGTATATGGTAATCCCTTAGATGTTCAATGTAAGTTTTCTGTAATCTAAAACATTTTTAAAAAATAAAGTTTATTATATTAAAAAAGAAATATTTTGAAATTGAAATGTATAGAGTCCTCAAGCCTGCCAATTATCATGATTTAAGAAAAATGAATATGCCTGACTCAACTAATCCTCCTTGACCTCCCTGAAGCATTTGACACTGCTATAGTAAAGTTATTTAACCTGTGCTTTATAGTTTCTTTTCTGTAAAATGCCTAGGGTTGTTGTAAGAATTAAATGATAATTTATGTGAAGCACTTAGCATAGTTGTTGAAACATGAGTACCAAACTTGTGCTAATTGTTATTGTTTTTTTAAATTACTCAGAAGGTAGCTGTTTTGAAACCTGGCTCTTTTGTTTAGTCACATGAGGCTGTGTGAGCCCTTAACCTATTTTACTCTTGGCTTCCTCATTTTTAAAAATAGGTATAATAAAATTATCCAGGAAAGTTACGATAATTAAAATATATATCCTATGTAATAGATAATCATTGGATCTACCTGATGATCATGATTAAAACAGATTTGAATTTAATAATTTCAATAGGCGACCAGACCAAGGTTATAGAACCAGTTTTTCAATTCCAAACACTTGATTCCAAACACAAAGTTTTTTACATTATAACCCAGAGAGATAAATGAAAGAACTGATTAAAAAGGTATTTTAACACAAAAATAAGACTACCAAAGAGAAAACATTAATTATTTTCATTGGATATTACTGAGGGAAATTTTAAGAATATGGGTAATATTGCATATATAAGACTGTTTTTCTTTGAAACTGAACAATTGTATATTAATGCTACAAGATGTTAATATCAAGCAAAAAAAACACATTATGCTAATGAAAGAAACCAGTCACAAAGTACTACATATTGTACAATACCATTTATATAAAATATAAATGTAAATCATTTATAAAGATAAAAAGAATAGTGCTTGTCTCAAAATGTTTAGCAAATCAAATAGGTCAGAGGCATCAGCGCAAATTATTTTATATATATAGGTTGTATATATGTAACTGGACTAAAACTTTTTAAAAAACCACAGGAAACTCACATACTCCCTAGAAGTCTGCCCCAGGTGCACCATGCACTGCATGTCCCCCACATCCAACACTCTTAACCAGTAACATTTCCCTGCCATATTTGCCAAAAGAACCTATAGTTAGTACTAGAGTTTATGTGTGTATATCCAAGAGACTTAAATCTTTGGGCTTTCCATGTGCCAGTTGGGCCCTGAATCTCAATAGAGTTGCAACACCTACTCTCCAATTCATTGGACATACCCAGGGCATCTAGCAGGGAGATGATGATGGACAAGACCATCCCAAGGAACAGAGAGGGTCTACAATTGCAAGCAAGATAGTCTCATCCATCTGCCCCATGGGATCTAAGCCCCCTCTAAATTAGAGGCAGTGTGGGCATCACCATCTCAGAATCCTCAGGATTGGAGAATGAATGATGTACTAGAGTAGACTTACAGTTTTTCTACTATAGATTTATTGTTTTTCTAGCAATGGAAGAACTTTTATCATTGATGTGGAGGCAGTGGCCACTGGAGGTTGTGAGGGGAGGGAGAGGGAAAATAGGTGTAATATGGGGCCATTCTGGGTACATTGTAATTGTCCTGAATTACGTTCCAATGACAGATACAGATCATTATATATCTTGTCATAACTTGCAAAATTGTGCAGGGGAGAGTTTAAACTATAATGTAAACTATAATCCACACTTAGTGACAATGCAACAAAAACAGTGATCCTTATTGTAAACTATGGACTATAGTTAATAGTACAATTACAAAATGTTCTTTCATGAATTGTAACAAATGCACCAGACTAATGCAAGGTGTTAATAGGGTGGTAACTCCTTCACTCTTGCTGGGAATATATAATGTGGCAGCCTCTGTGGGAGAGAATTTGTGGTTCCTCAGGAACTTAAAAATAGAAATGCTGTTTGATCCAGGAACCACACTACTAAGAATATACTCAGAAGAACTGAAAGCAGGGACATGAACTGACATTTGCACACAGATGTTCATAGTGGCATTATTCACAATGGCCAAAAGATGGAAACAGCGCAAGTGTCCATCAACCAACATATGGATAAAGAAAATGTGGTATATACATGTGATGATATACTATTCAGCTGTAAGATGAGATGAAATTGGTACACATATTTCAACATAGATGAACCTTGAGGACATTATGTTCAGTGAAATAAGCTAGACACAAAAGGACAAATATTGTATGGTCTCACTAATATGAACAAAATGCAATGAGAAAATTCATGGAGTTAAACTCTAGAGTACAGGTTAATAGGAGATAGAATGAGAGTTGAGAAGAGGGAGCTGATGATATATGTAGAATTTTTAATAAGGTTTATTGTGAATGTGTGGAAATGGATAAAGTTGATGGTAACACATTATAGTGAGCATAATTAACACTGCTGATTTATAAATGTGATTATGGCTGAAAGGGGTAGTCTATGGATGTAAATGTCAATTGAAAGGAAGCTAGAGAATAATCTAGGGACTGTATAACATAGTGACCTTGGTGGTGGACGAGGATTGTTGTTAATATTACAAATACAAGAATTCTCTATGAACTAGAACAAATGTACATCACTACTACAAGGTGTTATGAATATGGCAATGCATGGAAAATACAATTAATGCAAGTTATGGACTATAGTTAACAGTCATATTGTAATATTTTTGTATCATTGGCAAAGAAGGTACTAAATCAATGCTAAGGGTCAACAATAAGGGTATATAGAGGGGTAAGGGATTTTTCTATTGGAGTAAGGAAAATGTTCTAAAACTGATTGAGGCAATGGCAGCACAAATCTGATGAACATAAGAACCACTGAGTGTACACTTTGGATGGATTGTACACTATATAACACAGTGATCCATGTGGTAGATGATGGACTGTGGTTAACAGTACAAATATGAGAATGTACTCTCATGAATTATAACAAATGCACAATACTAATACATGGTGTTAATAATAGGGAGGTTTATGTAAAAATATACCAAATGTAAGCCATGGAATTTAGTTGGTAGTAATATTTTGATGATGTTCTTTCATAATTTGTAACAAATGTTCAACAACAATGCAAAGTATTGGTGGTAGGCGATGTATGAGAATCTGTACATTATGCATGATTGTTTTGTAAAGTCACAACTTCTCTAAAAAACAAAAAGGAAAAAATAATAGGGTTGTATATGGGAACTATTTTATGCATGATTTTTCTGTAAATCTACATCTACTTTAACAACAAAAAAAGATATAAGATGGTCTATAGCTGCACTGTCCTATATAGTAGTCACTAGCCACAAGTGGCTATTTAAATTTAAACCAAATTAAAAATCCCATTCCTTAGGTACACTAGCCAGATTTCAAGTGCATAGTAGCCACATATGCCTAGTCGCTAACATAATGGACAGCACAGATTTATAGAACATATCCATCATCACAGAAATATCTATTTGAAACCACTGGGATCAGCTTAATCAATGTAGTAAATATAGAAAACTCATAAGGTCAGAGAACATTTCCTGAAAGCTTTGAAGAAACTCAATGGTGAATTTGTGGAATAGATGACTAAGAAGTATTACATTTTGTTATAAATGACCACTATGCTAACTCTGATCTATAAGGAATGAACACTGAGAACTATAGACCAATGATTCTTATTCTTCCATAGTGGTTGAAGTGGTAGATTAACAAAGTGCAGATCATCAAATGCTTAAGAAATCTTAACTTACATGGTAATAGTAATAATGATTTCTGCAAGGAAAAATGATAACTAAATAAACTAAAGGTTTTTCAGGATTTTGAATACGGGGATTGAAATGTATAAACTTATTTAGACTTTTAAAAACCATTAACAAGTTTCCACACCAAAGGTCTTTTAAAATTTAGGTCACTATTAAGGTTAGAGATAGAGTCTGTCATTTGAATAGATGGTTTCTAAAATTTCTTCCAGACTGACATTTGATGATGACCTTCCTAGGAATTAATTGCTAAATTGACAAAGATAATCTGCATGGAGATATCCAAAGGCTAGACGAGTTGGTAGAAACTCAACAGATAAGCTTCAATGACCTAAATGTAATTTATTAGAAAATGGGCTTCAAAGAGTAACCTTGGCATTTAGCTTACTGAGAACACAGAGTTGAAGGACTTCAAAACAACAAGAGTTCCTTTGATTCTGCATACATGAAAGAAGCTGAAGCAAATTATGACTAAAGTATGATATGTTGAAAAGGACATAGAAACTTATATTTGACTATCATATATACCCAGAAGTGGGGTTGCTGGACCTTATGGCAGTTCTATAGTAAGCTTCCTGAGGAATGTCCTAACTCTCCTCCACAATGCCTGAACCATTCTACATTCCCACCAGCAGTGGATGAGTGTTCCCTTTCTCCACATACTCTCCAACTCTTGTAGTTCTGTTTTTTAATATATGCCAGTCTAATAGGTATAAGACAATATCTCATTGTAGTTTTGATTTGCTTTTCCCTAATAGCTAGTGATGTTGAGCATCTTTTCATGTGCCTTATATTATTTGTATTTCTTCTTTGGAGAAGTATCTATTCAAATCTCTTGCCCATTTTTTTAATTTTAATTTTTTATAATTTATTTTTAAAAATATATTTTAAAAGATACTTAGATTACATAAACTGTTACATAAAAAAATATAAGGGATTCCCATATGCCCCACTCCACAGACCTCCCACTTTTCCCCACATTAACAAACTTCTTTCATTAGTGTGGTACATTCATTGCAGTTGATGAACACATTTGGAGCATTGCCACTAAGCATGGATTATAGTTTATAATGTAGTTTACACTCTCTCCCACTCAATTCTGTAGTTTATGGCAGGATATATAAGGCCTGTATCTGTCTTTGCAATGATTCAGGACAATTCCAGGTCCCGAAAATGCCCCCATATTACATCTCTTTTTCCCTCTCCCTGACTTCAGCACCTCCAGTTCTTGCCCATTTTTTAAATGGGTAGTTTGTCATTTTATTTTTGAGATGTAAGATTTCTTTTAATGTGCTGGATATTGGGCCCTTTTTGGATAAATGTTTACCAAATATTTTCTCCCATTGAGTAGGCTGTCTTCCACTCTTTTGACAAACACCTTTGAAGTCCAAAAGTTTTTAATTTTAAGGAGGTCTCATTTATCTATTTTATGTCTCATTTTTCATGTTTGGGTCTAAATACTATGAAACCATTTCCTACTACAAGATCTCATAGATGCTTACCTCCATTATCTTCTAGGAGCTTTATGGTCTTGGCTCTTATATTTAGGTCTTTAAGTTAACTTTTTTATAGAGAGTGAGATGGTGATCCTCTCTCATTCTTATGGATATGGATATCCAGGTCTCCAAGAACCATTCTGTCCCAATTGAGGAGGCTTGGTGGCCTTGTCGAATATCAGTTGACCATAATGTGAGGATCTACATCAGAACTATCAGTTCAGTTCCTTTGGTTAGTATGTCTATTTTTGTGCGAATACCTTGCAGCTTTGACCTTGGTAGCTTTGTAGTATGCTTTAAAGTCAGGTAGCATGATTCCTCCAATTTCATTTTTCTTTTTCAATGTTTTTAGCTATTTGGGGCACCTTGCCATCCAAATAAATTTCAAAATTAGTTTTTCCACTTAAGCAAAAAATGCTGTTGTATTATTGGGATTGCATTAAACCTGTAAATCAATTTGGGTAAGACAGACATCTTAATGATGCTTAGTCTTCCAATCCATGAGCATGGAAAATTCTTCCATTTATTTAGGTCTTCCTTGATTTCCTTTAACCTGTTATGTAGTTTTCTGTGTACAATTCCTTTACATCTTTAGTTAAGTTTATTCCTAGGTATTTGATTCATTTAGTTGCTATTGTAAATAGAATTTTTTCTTGATTTCCTCCCCAGATTGCTCATTATTGATGTACAGAAATGCTATTAATTTTTGCATGTTGATATTATATCCTGCCACTTTACTCAACTCGTTTATCAGCTCTAGAAGCTTTGTTTTGGATGTTTCAGGGCTTTCTACATATAGGATCATGTTATCTGCAAATAGTGCAATTCATACTTCTTCCTTTCCAATTTGGATGCCGTTTTTTTCTTTTGCTTTCCTATGTGCTTGAGCAAGTACTTCTAACACAATGTCACATAACAGCGGTGACAGTGGGCATCCTTGTCTTGTTCCAGATTTTAGAGGGAGAGCCATTAACATTTCACCATTGAATATGATGTTAGCTGTGTTTTGTTCATAGATAACTCTTTATCATGTTGAGGATGTTTCCTTCTATTCTTATCTTTTGAAGTGTTTTTATCAAGAAAGGATGCCATATTTTATCAAATGTTTTTTCTGCATCAATAGAGATGATCATGTGATATTTTTCTTTGATATGTTAATGTGGTGTATTACATTGATTGATTTTCTTATGTTGAACCATTCCTTGCTCACCAGGGATGAAACCCACTTGGTCATGGTGTATAATTCATTAGATGTGCTGTTGAATATGATTAGCAAGTATTTTGTTGAGGATTTTAACATCTAGGTTCACTAGAGAGATTCTTCTCTAGTTTTTTTTGCTTGTGGCATCTTTTTTTTAATGTATTTTTAATTTTTTTCTAAAAGATACTTAGATTACATAAAATGTTACATTAAAAAATCTAAATTATAACGGATTCCCATATGCCCCACTCCCCACAGCTCCCACTTTACCCCACATTAACAACTTCTTTCTTTGGCATGATACATTGATTGCATTTGATGTACACGTTTTGGAGCATTGCCACTAAGGATGGATTATAGTTTACATTGTAGTTAACACTCTCTTCCACTCAATTCTGTAGGTTCTGTCAAGATATACAGTGGCCTGCATCTGTAATTACTTTTTTTTTTTTCAAAAAAGTTATTTATATATATATATATATATACATATATTTTAAGAGGTGCTTAGATTACCCAAAATATTACACGGAACCCATCTTTATGTGGCTTTGCTATTACAGTGAAGAGTTAAAGCGGGATTGGTGTTTGTTCTTTGCTGAATGATTGGTAGAATTCACCTTTGAAGCAATCTGGTCTGGGGCTCTTAGTTGGGAGGTTTTTGATGACTAATTCAATCTCATTTCTTGTGATTTGTCTGTTGAGTTCATCACCTTCTTTCATCAGTGTAGGCTGTTTATATGTTTCTAGAAATTTGTCCATTTCATCTAAGTTATTCATCTCATTGGCATACAATTTTTCAAAGGATCATCTTATGTTAACCTTTATTTCTGTGGGATCAGTGGTGATATCCCCTCCTTCGGTTTTTATTTTATGTAGTTGCATCTTCCCTCTTTTTTTCGTTGTTAATATAGCTAAAGAATTGTCCATTTTTTAAAACTTCTCAACGAAACAGCTATTGGTTTGTTAATTTTTCTCTAGTGTATTTTTTATTCTCAATTTCATTTAGCTCTGCTCTAATCTTTGCTATTTCTTTCTTTCTGTTTGCTTTGTGATTAGTTTATTTTTCTTTTTCTAGTTCCTCCATGTGTACAGTTAGGTCTTTGATTTTAGCTCTTTCTTCTTTTTAATATGGGCATTTATTGCTATAAATTTTCCTTTTAGCACTCCTTTTGCTGCATCCCATAGATTTTGATATGTTGTCTTCTCATTTTCATTCATTTCAAGGTAGTTACTGATTTCTTTCACAGGCAGTGAAATTCTTCCCTTTTCTTTTTTAGAATGCTTTTAGCTATTCTGGTGCACTTTCCATTTATAATGGATTTAGTAATTAACTTTTCTATTTCTGTAAAGTAGGGTGTTGGAATTTTGATTGGTATTGCATGGAATCTATAAATAAGGTTGGGTAGGACTGATATCTTCACAATATTTAGTCTTCCAATCCATGAACATGGAATTTTTTTTCCATTTGTTTAGGTCTTCATTGGTTTCTTTTAACATTGTTTTGTAGTCTTCTGCATATAGGTCCCATACTTTGGTTACATTGATTCCTGGGTATTTGAGTCATTTTGTTGCTATTGTAAATGGAATTTTCCACCAATTTCCTCTTCAGATTCTTCAATATTAGTGTACTGAAACATTACTGATTTTGTGTGTTGATCTTGTATCTTTCCACTTTGCTGAACTCATTTATTAGCTCAAGTAGCTTTGTCATAGGCATTTCTAAATATAATATAATATAATATAATATAATATAATATATAAGAATTTTTTTAAATATAAGATAATGCCATCTGCAAATAGCGAGAGTTTTACTTCCTCTTTTCCTATTTGGATGCCTTTATTTTTTTCTTGTTTAATTGTTCTAGCTAGAACTTCTAGCACAATGTTGAATAACAGTGGTGACAGTGGGCATCCTTGTCTTGTTCCTGATCTTAAAGGGAAAGCTTTCAACCTTTCCCTATTGAGTACAATGTTGGCTGTAAGTTTTTCATATAAGTCTTTTACTATATTGAGGAATTTTCCTTCTATTCCTATCATTTGAAGTGTTTTTATCAGGAAAGGATGCTGTCCTTCTCTCTCCTGAATGATGAGCACCACTCTCCTGGTGTGCAAATCCCCAAAGCAGCTCCCTTTGGTAGTGCCCTTCCTTCATTGTTTTTGTGAGAGTGTTGAGTCTTGCCTACCTACTTTGACGCCATCTTCCCAGAGTCCCCCACAATTGATTTTTGACAAGGGTGACAAGTACATGCAACAGGGGAAAAAAAACAGTCTCTCCCACAAATGGTATTGACAAAACTTGGGTTTCCAAGAATGAAATTGGATCCCTATCACATAATTTACAAAATTAACTCAAAATGGATCAAAGACCTAAATATAAGAGCTAAAACCATAAAATCCCTAGAAGATAATATAGGGGCAAAACTTCATGACCCAGGATGTGGTAATTGATTCTCAGATATGACACCAAAAGCACAAACAACAAAAGAGACAATAGATAAATTCGACTGCATCAAAATTTAAAACTTTAGTGCTTCAAAGGATATTATCAAGAAAGTAAAATAACAAGCTATACAATGGGAGAAAAGAATTGGAAACCACATACATGATAAAGGTTTAATATCTAGAATATATAAAGAAATCCTACAATTTAACAACAAAAAGACAATAGCTTGCTTTTAGAAATGGGCAAACGACTTCAATAGACATCTCTCCAAAGAAGATATACAAATGGCCAGAAAGCATATGAAAAGATGCTGAGCATCATTAGACATCAGGAAAATGCAAATCAAAACCACAATGGCCCAGATGTCTATCAACTGATGAATGGATAAACAAAATTTAGAATATCCATACAATATATATATATATATATGTATATACATATATATATATATGGTGAATTTTATCTTATATAAATTATACAATAAAAAGAAAAATGCAAAAAAAAATAATAACCCATGATGAGATACCATTTCACATCCATTAGAATGGCTGATATTTAAAAAAGGAAAGTAACAAGTGTTGGAGAGGATGTAGAGAAATAGGAATACTCATTCATTGTTCGTGGCAATGTAAAACGATGCACCTGTTGTGGAAGACAGTTTTCAGGTTCCTCAGAAAGCTGAGTATAGAACTACCATATGACATGGCAATCTCACTACTCTGTATATACCCAAAAAATTGAAAGTAGGGACTGGAACAGATATTTTCACATTGATGCTCTGTGTGACATTATTGAAAATTTTCAAGAGGTAGAAACAACCAAATTGTCTATCAACTGATGAGTAGATGAATAAAATATGGTTTTTACATACAATGAAATATTATTCAACCATAAAAAGGAATGAATGTTGTTCTGATACATGCAACAACATGGATGAAACTTGAAGACATGATGTTGAGTGAAATAAGCCAGACAGAAAAGGACAAATATTGTATGATCTCATTGATTTGAAATAATTAGAATAAAAAAAACCTCATAGAGTCCGAATCTAGGTTATAGGTTACCAGGGGTTGGGGTGGAGATAAGAAATGGGATGGTAAGTCTTAAAATATGCAGGTTTTCTATTTGGAATGATAGAAATGTTTTGGTAATGGATAGTGGTGATGGTAGCACAACATTGTGAACATAATTAACAGCACAGAAATATCTATCTATCTATATATCTGAATATGATTAAAAGGGGAATGTTAGTATATATGGTGACAGAATAAAAAAAATTTTAAATCCACAGAACTATACTACACAGTGATCCCTAAGTTAAACTATGGACTATATTTAATGGTACAATTATAAAAATGTGCTTTCATCAATTGTAACAAGTGTTTTACACCAATGCAAGTTGTTAATTATAGGGTGATTTATGGGAATCCTGTATTTTATGCATGATTGTACTGTAAACCCACGACTTCTCTAATAAAGAAACAAAACATAAGAAACATAAAACAAATTCTCAAATAGATATTTGTATACAAGTGTTCATATTAACATTATTCACAAAAGGTTATGACAACCCAAGTGTCCATAAACAAATGAATGGACAAACAAAATGTGTTACATACACAAAATGGAATAATATACAACCATGAGAAGGAATGAATTTCTGAGACATGCTGCTATATGTATCAACCTTGAAAACATTCTGTGCAGTGAAATAAGCAAACACATAAGAACTTATATGAGGTATCTAGAACAAGCAAATTCACAGAAACAGAAAATATATTAGAGGTTACCAGGGGATGGTGGGGGGGTAGTTTTTGCATAGTGGGAGAGACAGTTTGAAGTTGTGTGGACCCCAGAACTTCGTGTCCTTAGAGCTAATCCATTCATGTACCTATAAACCTATTGTACTTCGGACCTTTTGATTAAATCACTGCTGTTAAGGGCCTCTGATTAAATTTTGGGACCCAGCATGGGTCTTAAATTCTTTACTGGAGTCCTTTGTAAATGGAGGAAGTAAAGCCACAGACACAATAAAAAAGCTTCAATAACAGAGAGAAGCCTCCAGAAGTTGAATTTAATGAACCTGGGAGAGAGAATAGCCATGGATGGAGCAGCCTGAAGATGAAAGCAACAAGGCCTAGAGAAGGCAGAGACCAAGACCCACAGATGCAGCCATTGTGCCCTGCCATGTGAAAGGAATGCATAACCTTCAACAGCTTATCCTCAGGGAGAAAAGCATCACCTGATGAAGATTTATTTGGGCATTTTTACAGCCTCAGAACTGTAAGCTTTTAACCTAATAAATCCTATTGTAAATGCCAATACATTTCTGATATATATGCTTTGGCATCATTTATCAAATTAAAACAGTGGGTATATGTGTTTGTAAAAAAAATACAGTAAGCTCCTATATTCCCTTGACTTTTGTATGGTAATGTTAACTTCTTACATAACCATATTACATGATCAAAACCAGGATAATAACACTGGTACAATATTATTAATTAAACCAGTTAATCGACTTTATGTGAATGTTAAAATTTTCCCACTAAGATACTTTTCTGGATCTAGGAAACAATCCAGGATCTCATATTGCATTTAGTTATTATCCTTAGTCTCTTCCAATTTGTGACAATTCCTCTGTCTTTCTTTATCTTTTATGACACCCTTGACACTTTTGAAAAGTATTGGTAAGTTATTTTGTAGAATGTCCCTTGAATAGGTTCTTCTGAAGTTATCTCATGATTAGATTGAGGCTATTTTTTTAGGAAGTACTGGGGACTGAACCCAGGACCTTGTACATGGGAAGCAGGTGCTCAACCACTTAACTACACCCATTCCCTGAGGCTATTCCCTTTTTTGGCAAGAAAACCAACTGCAGAAGTAATGTGCCTTTCTCAGTGCATCATATCAGGGGTATATAAAGTCAATATGTCTTGTTACCTAATGATGTTACCTTGATCACATGGTTAATGTGATGTCTGCCAGATGATTGTGTTTTTTTATTTTTATGTATTCTATGATTAAAAGCAAAATACTCTTTGAAAAGATTTTGAATGAGTAATAATTTAAAAAGTAAAATTTCTTTTTCTCATCTCAAATCCCCAACTACTCAGTACCCATCCCCCCAACACCCTAAAAGCTAACTACTTTTATATTTGCTTGTGTATACATTCAGTTTGTTAATGGAAATGCAAGTGAATATGAATATACAAAGTTTTATTTCTCCCCTTCCTACACAAAAGCAAACATGTGCACATTCTTCTGCATTGTTTTTTTTTTTCCCACTGATATGTCTTAGCTTTTCATATCAGTATCAGAGAGAACTTTTGTTTTTTTTTTAAAATAGTTTCATAACATTCCATTGTACAGCTGTGCCACAGATTATTTAACCAACCCTTCTTAATAGGAATTTTTGTGGTTTCCAATACTTTCCTGTTGTAATTGAGACTGCAACAATTAATCTTGTAAGTACATTAATTTGAACATGCAGTAATATATCTGTTGGATAGATTCTCATAAGTAATATTGCTGGGTCATATGATATATGAATTAGTAATTGGCCAACTGCCTTTCCATCAGCTTTTGTCCTCACAGCCTTGCTAACAGAATTTATTATGAAGGTGTTTTTTTGCCCAAATGATACACAAAAAATGGTATTTCCGTGTAATTATAGTCTCATTTTTTCACGAGAAAAAATGAGCATCTTTTAAAAAGTCATTTGAATTTCCTTTTCCGTGATCAATCTGTTCATATAACTTGTCCATTTATCTATTGAATTGTTGATCCTTTTCTTCAAGATTTTGAAGAGCTGTTTACATATTAGGGATAATTAGTCCTTGTAATATTTGTGCTGAGTATCTTCTGTTTGCCCTTTTAGAGCCATTCTTCAGCTTTCAATGGGTTCCCTTGGCCTCTGGCTTCCAATTGGAAGCCCATTCAAGAAGTTACTGGGAGAGTTGCCTAGAGATGATTGTATCCCTTGACCAAGGTGGTCTTCTCCACACAACTCCCTCCTTCCAAGTTCCAGTAACCACCCCTACCCTCACTCTTTCAAACTTAGGAATAGTAACAACCCTGATGTTACTGGCCCTGGGGTATTATACTATCCTATGGTTTCCCAATCTACCCTGCATACATCTTTCTAAATAGTCCCTTTTTAAAATTTTCCTTGAATTAACCTGACTCCAGTGTGCCATCTGTTTCTTCCTGGGGACCTGTTTAATGTAATATGAGTTGTAAATATTTTCCCTAGTTTTGTCTTTGGCTTGTTTATGATTTGACTATGTATAAGTTTTTGTTTTGTTTTGTTTAAGTGTAGTAAAATTTTATTAGTCATTTTTATGTCATAATTAGAAAGACATTCCCCACTCCAATGATATAAAGCATTTTACTCAAGTTTTCTTCTATTAATTATATGGTTTCAATTTTTATATGTAAATTTTTATCCTTTTGTAATTTACTCTAGCGTGCAGGGTATGGAAGTTTTTCCTCAAACTTGAGTGTGCTTCAGAGTCACCTGGAGGGCTTAAAAATGCAGATTACTTAGACCCATCCCAGAGTTTCTAATTCAGTAGGTCTTGGGAAGACCCCAAGAGTTTTCCATTTCTAACGAGCTCTCACGTGATGCTGACACTGCTGGTCTGGAACTACACTTTGAAAACCACCGGTATAAAGCACAGATCCAATATTCATTTTTTTTTCTATATGGCTTCCCAGTTGTCCCTACATTATTTAATAAACAGCCCATCTTTCCTTCATGTACACAATACACCAAATTCTGATACCTGGTCAAATGGTCAAAATCTGATCATTCTGTTCTGCTTTATTGAACTATTGGTCTGTTTTTGCTTTGGTACCACACTGTGTTATTTATTAAGGCTTTAAAATATGTTTTAATATCTAACAAGGCTAGTATCTTCTTTCTCCTTTTTCTGAGTTTTATTGTCTGATTACTTTTTCATAGGAAATTTAGAGGCAGCTTGTCTAGTTAAAACAAAATTTAAATTCGTATTGTATTTTAACAGAATATGTTAATGTTAATACTTACTTCAGAGAAAAGAGATATCTAAATGATTTTGAATTTTCTTATACAAGAAAATAGTATATCTTTTTATCTGTCTATAGTGTTTTAAAGTTCTATTCAAACAGGTCTTACATCTTTCTTATTAAGTGTATTCTTAGGTATTTTATCCTTTTTATTGTTATTTTAAGTAGAATAATTTCTTCTATCTTCTAAACTCATAATTTGTAAATATAGAAGCTATTGATTCTAAACTCCAATTTTTTTAACTTGATGCCTTAGTTAATTCATTTTTTTGTTGTTTATTCTCTTAGGATTTCCAGGTACATGAATTTACTATCCATAAGTATGATAGCTTTAACTTCTCCCCTTTCTTGTCTATTACATTGGCTGGTACCTAAAATACTATGTTAAATAACAGTGGTGATAGCAGGCACACTTGTCCTGTTCCTTATGTTAGAGAAACTCTGTCTCTGTTTCTTAAGTCTGATGCTGACTTTTGGGTAAGGGGAGATATATTTTATTATGCTAAAGAAGTATGCATCCATTCTTATTTTTATTGAGTGTGTTTTTTTTCTGAATGGTGTTAATTTTACTCAATGTCTTTTCAGTATCTGTGGAGGTTGAAAATATTTTTTTCTCCTTGGACCCATCAATATGATTAATGATATATTAATTACATATTACACCCTTTTATTCCTGGAATAATCCCACTTAGTCATGGTGGGTTACTTTTTTTTATCAATTTTATTCATACATATTAATAAATCATAAATCCTTCCGAAGTATACAATCAATGGTATTTGGTATATTCACATAGCTGTGCATTCATCACCCCAATCATTCCCATAATATTTTCATTATTCCAATAATAATAATAATACTAAAAAAGAAAAACCAACCAAACAAACAAAACTCACCACCTCTCAATCTTTCTATGTTTCCCCTGTTGTACATAGCAGCCTTTCTGTTTCCTTCTCTCTAGTTTATTTGTATTTATAGTTTGTAAAAACTTTTTAATATATGCAATATCAGCAGGTTAATTTTTAATGAGCTGCTAAATACTATTTGCTCATAATTCATTCAGAATTTTACCATATATCTTCTTAAAAGAGATTTTTCTAAGATTTTTCTTTTTTTGTTTTTTTTTTCTTTTTTTCTCTATACAAGCCACTTTAATAAGATTGGTATTATATAACAATCTTCTTACTTCTCTTTTTAAATTAATATTTTTTTATTTCTAAAGAAGCTTTAGATTAAATAAATGTTACATATAAAATATAAGGGATTCACTTATTCCCCACTCCCTCCCCCTCCCACACTTTCCCACATTAACAACATCCTTCATTAGTGGTACAGTTGTTACAATTGATGAACCTATATTGAAGCATTGCTACTAACCATGGACTACAGTTTACATTAGAGTTTACACTCTGTCCCACACAATTTTGTAAGTTATGACAAAATATACAATGGCCTGTATCTGTCACTGCAGTGTCATGCAGGACAAATCCAATGTCCCAAAAGTGCCCCCATATTACATCTATCTTTCCCTCTCCCATCCCTCAGAACCTCCAGTGGCCACTGCCTTTATGTCAATGATAAGAGGTCTTCCATTGCTAGAACAATAGTAAGTCTATAGCAAAATAATAATGTCTAATTTAGTCCAATGTTCATTCCCCAATCCTGAGGATTCTGGGATGGTGATGTTCACTCTGTCTCTATTTGAGAGGGGGCTTAGATCCCATGGGGCTGATGGATGGGACTATCTTGTTGCAGTTGCAGACACTCTCTGTTCCTTGGGATGGATGTTATCCATCATCATCTCCTTGTTTCCTGGCTGAGTCCAGTGAACTGGAGAGTTCAACTGACATGGATAGACCAAAGATTTAAATCTCTGGGACATATATTTATCAAGTATAGTGCTAATTATAGGTTCAAATAAAAGGGGCAGAAAAGCCATGTGTTGACAACCTATAAATGAGTCTAACTCTGTTACACTGGGGAGAATAAATTCAAAAGTAATGCTCATATGATTTTCTTTTTAATACAATCTTTGTCAGGTTTGTCAATGATATTATAGTCACTTCATTATCAGATTAGAAGTTTTCCTTCTTTTCTATGCTCTGAAACAATTTAAATATCATTGGTTTCATCAAAAATATAGGGGGTCCCCACATATTCCACCCCCTCCCCCTCCCACACATTCCCACACTAACAACATCTTTCACCAGTCTGGCATAGTATTGTAATGATGGAACAATGTTGATTTCTCATTTTTGACAATAAACCATGGTTATATGAGAAAAATAAAATAAAATAAATATCATTGGAATTCCTCAATGAAACCACTGGGCCTAGTGCTTTTTGTTTTTGATGAGGGATAACTTTCTCCATCTGGGCTTAGCTACATCTTACTAGAGAAATATCTAATTCATCCTTTCAAATGTATCTGTATAGAATTGAGCAAAGTTATATCTTGTGATTCTTTTAAATTATGTTTCTGATTATATTTATTCCCTTATAATTAATTTTTTAGATATGAATAATGGAAATAATTTTTAATTTGGAATTTTGGTTGTGAGATCCTGTCTGGAAACCTTCTGAGAAAAAAGGTGCCAGAAAGACATTGCAGGATCCTGCTCATGAGAATCTCATTTGGAATGAATATCCTCAAAAAGCCTCACCATTGGCCCCCTGAGAAATGACAGGCAGGGCAACCAATCAGAACAGCAAACAGATTTTGTAAAGCCCTGACCTAAGGCCCCACCACACCAGTCATCCTGTAGTATGCCCACAGTTCATGCCTCAGCATGGACCATGTACTTTTCTCATTTTCTTGTTTCTTAATAAAATCTTTACTCCCTTAGGGAAAAATAAGAAAAATGGAAAAAAAATGGAAATAAAGGAGAAAAAAAGGATCCACAATTTTCCATATAAAGAAAACTGTGGTTAACATTGTGGTACATTTACCTACAAACTTTATGTATACATGAAAAAAGGATAGTTGTGATCATTCAGCCTCTTCAGTTTAATAATTTCTTCTTCATTGATAGATTCTTGTTTTAAAATGCCTTTAGTTAAAACAGTTAAATCAGTTAAAATGCTATCAAAATATTTCAGCAGAATTTGATACTGCTGGTATAGTCTTCTGAAGAATTTGGTCCTAAGTCCTTAACTATAGGTTTCTTGCTTTTGAGTTTTCACAGAGGCTCTTCCTAGCAAAATGAGGCTCATGAACAAGTATATATGTTAAGGTTACTGGTTTAGGGTGTTGGATGGGGGGCCATTCGGGACAGGACACACCTGGAACAGGCTTCTAGGGAGTGTGTGAGTGATCATTTTGTCATAATGTGTTGTATCAGTGGGTGGAGACTCACATAATGAGTGAGAAGGAGTTGGACTCCCATCCTTGGGAGGACCAATTGGTGCAGAAATAGACAGGTGGGAGCCTCTCAAGAGCAAAGGTGGTTCCTAATAGGGGAGGACAGACCAGTGTGTCAAGACCTCACTGTTGTTGCATGTAACTATGAATCTTGTCATCCAACGAGTCAAGCCAGGGAGTTGCCGTGGGCCCTGGGGAGATGGGGAGGGAGCAATAGAATGGATCAAACAGGGGGTATTTAGTGGTCAGTGGAATTGTTCTGCATGATCTCACAGTGATGGACACAGTACATGGTAAATTTCATCAGAATTTGTAGGAGTGTACGGTCTAAAGTGTAAACCATAGTGTAAACCATTGACCATGTTTAGTAGCTATGTTTTACTATTTGCATATCAGTTATAAGAAAGCTACCATCCACATGTAAAAATGTATTAATATGGGGGGGAGGAAAGGGGGAGGATGTTGGGTATATGAGAGTCTCCTGTATTCTGTGTGTGACTTTGCTGTGACTGAAAACTTCTTTGAAAACAAAATGAAAAATTGTGAGACACTGGGGAATGAGTGGGGGAAGGTGCCACGGTACAGACAGGACACCAGATATTGCAGTGATGAAAGGCAAAATGTTAAAAAATTTTTTTTTAATATTTTTCATTTTTTTAATATCCCAATCTTAATTTAATTTAATTTTTAGGTTTTTAAAGTTTTTATATATTTTATCTCAGGCTTAACCTTATCATTATTATGTCATTTTCCTATTAATTGTATTTGGCTATTGCAATGGCTTCATCTTTGAAGAAGCTTTGGATCACAGAAGGATTACAACTGGGATGGGGGAGGATCATTGGTGTGGTGTGACAGGGATGGGCGTTGCATGGGAGGAAGTTCACCTGAGCATACATATAAGATATATAAAAATGTTCAAGTGTTCATGTGGCATTGTCACAGTGGGTGGAGACTCACACAATAAATGAAAGAATACTGAATTCCCATCCTGAAGAGCTCTGCCACATTCTCTAAAGGAGCAGCAAGTCTCTCAAGTGCAGGGGCAGTGACTGGCAAAGGAGGATGATCCACTTTGGGCCCTTGATATTGATGATTAGGCTTATGAGTCTTTGCTCTTGAAATTGAAACTTAGGCTATTGTTATGGGGTGCCTAAGGGTTGCCTCCTGGGAGCCTCCTTATTGCTCAAAATGTGGCCTCTCTCTAAGGATGAGCCACCCTGGCACCAAGGGATTGCTACCAAGCACCAAGTGGCAAAACAACTGGAAAAAGACCTCGAATAAAAGGGGAAAAGGTAAAGACAAATGAGTTTATATGGCTAAGAGACTTCAAAGTTAGTCAGGAGGTCTTTCCAAAGGTAATGCTTACACACATCTTAGCACGATCTCATAGACTTCCAAAGTGGATACCACCCCAAATAATGGGGCTCCTGAGGGCTCTGAAGACACACAGGCCCTATGGTCAGTGCAGATAGCTCTGGAGTTTTGTGCCTTGCCAGTGGGCCCTCTTTTGGATTTTGTGCTCCTGAGAGCGACCGAGTTGGACTCAATTATGTCTTCCCTGCACATGGCTCATCTGTCTCTTCTATTTAAACCTATACTTGGTGCTAGAGTTTGTAGGTGTATGTCCAGAGACTGTACATGTGCCACCTGGGCCCAGAACCTCAGTGAAGCTGCAATACCTACTCTACAGCTCATCAGACTCATCCAGGACAACTGGTGGGGAGATGATGATGGACAACGGCCGTCCCAGGGTATGAAGAGAGTCTGCTCCTGCAGGCAGGATAGTTCCATCCATCTTCCCCATGAGATATAAGCCCCCTTGCAATTGGAGGTGGAGTGGACATCACCGTCCCAGAATCCTCAGGATTGGAGGAAGAGCTATAGACTGGAGTGGACTTATTGGTATTCTACAATAAACATATTGTGATTCTAGCAACGGAAGAAATTACAAAATTGAGGTGGAGCCAGTGGCCACTGGAGGCTCCGGACAGAGAGAGAGGGTAAAAGCGTTGTAATATAGGGGCTTTTTCGGGACTTGGGAATTGTCATGAGTGACATTGCAATGATAGATATAGGTAATTTTACATCATCACATAACATGCAGAACTGTGTGGGAGAGAGTTTAAACTATAATGCGAACTATGGTCCATGCTTAATGGCAAAGCCCCAGGATACTTTAAAATAGATGTTAATTTGAATTAACTGAGATTTTAGTTTACTGGTATTTATTCCTTATACCTCTGCCACTCAAAGGCAGTGTGTAGTATAAAAAATATACTTTTCTTTTAAGCAAACAAAGAAATAAAGAGAATGCAGCAGGCTTTACAGCTTTCAATCTATATCATTAGATTTTATTAGTATAGCATGGGGTTTAAAAACTTAGACCTGGGAGCCAGACTGTGCAGGTGCAGACTTGCTCTATAACCTCAGCCAATTTATTGATCTCTCTGTGTCTTGGAAATCTCTATACTTTATAGAGTTATTGTAAGGATTGAATGAGTTGAAAGGTATGAAACATTTAGAATCCAGCCTGACACACATAATAAACCTTCAATAAATGATTGTTGTTTTCTGTATCATCATCATCTCTGTGAGGTGAGTAAGCCAGATTATTACCATCTGTATTTTTATAGATGAAAAAATTGAAGCCCAGTGAGGTGAAGAGATTTACACAGCCTGCACAGTGAGATTACAGTCAAGTCTATTGGATTCCTCTTTCCATTTCTCTGACATGTTGCTGGGGTTGGGGCCTGCCCATACACACACTATTAGGATAGTATGTGTTGTGCATACAATAACTGCCTTAGGAGAAAGAAGGCATTTAAGTAGGACAATTTTTATTTAGAAATTTCTTACTGCTCAATCATCTACATTCTTCTTTTATTTCTTTTTACAGTAGTGGATATTCTGGATTGTTATACCAATGATTAAAGCCAGTCCTATTCCTAGCAATGCTGCTACTAAAATCAGGTCTAGAGTATTCCAGAGTTGGTCACATTTGGACCCTATATACCAATAATTTCCCCACTGACCACTGAAATTTGAACATCTAGAGAGAGAGAGAATAGAAATAGAAAATGCTCACAAATTAGGAAAAACACAGCCTCCCCTGAATGAATCAAATATTTCATTATTACCCAACCATGAGAATTCCCTTTAAGGCCTTCAAGAAATTTGTGTTGTCCCATTTTCTATTCGTGCAAACACTCTAAAACCTACATGCTCAAACACATTGAGTCAGCATTCAAAAGGATGTCAGGATTTCCCTACCATTAGCTAATGAAGATGTGGCACTTAGAAAATGAAAAAAAAAAAAAAAAAAAGGATCACCCAGAATGGCTGTCTCAAGAATGCTTTTGAAACTATCCATATTTTGCTCGTAACTCTATTCACTTTGGCTATTCTAGTTATATCAGTGCTAAGAAGAGAATTTGAAGCAGTCTAGTATACCAGTTCTGTAACTGCAGGCTGGACCTTCTTCCCATTCCCTCCTACAGTGAAGAATGCAGGTTAACAGACTGACTCTACCACTTTACAGGAAATACAAGAATCAAGACAGTCTGCCAGCAATATCTGCCTGTCCATTATTCCTATGACTCCTGATTTCCTTCCTCTATTTTCTAGAAATAAATTTCTTATTCATTAACTTTCAGTGTTTTTATAAAACCTTGAGAATCTGCCAAATACACTGAATGTGGTTTACTGTGCACAGATTGAAGATTGGCATGACATACACACACATAAGATGTCTCTAGATTTGTGAAGAAGGAAATATGACTTCTCCTCATCCTACATGAGAGTGAGTAATGGGGCAATTTTTGTGTAGTGTCTTTAGAGATTACTTCCTTGTCCCTTGAAAAATTGTTAAAGTATTATCCAGCTGAACAACAAAGGTCAGATCCTAAGTAAGCTACACCTGATTTGTTTATTTCCAAAATATTAAAGAGTACTGTCATGGATAATATGAAAGGGTTAATTAGATGATTATTAGAATCTTTTATAGCTCTGATATTCTAGGATATTCTAAGAAAATACATCTACTAACTTCAAATAAGTAGTAATCTACTCACTTAAGAGGACATGAATTTTTAAAAGCAGTTTTATTGAGAAGAAATATATTGACACACCAGACAATCCATCCAAAGTGTACAATCCATGGCTTTCAATATAACCATGGAATTGTACTGTCATCACTACAATCAACTTTAGAATATTTTCATTGTTAAAATTAAAAAAAACTTCTATATCCCTTATACCACCCTATTATTGACACTTAAGACTGTTGTGGTATTTTTGTTACAATTGATGAAAGAATATTAAAATACTACTGTTAACTATAGTCCATAGTTTGCAGTAGGTCTATTTTCCCATATACAACCACAATATTAGCACCTTGTAATAGTAATATACAGTTGTTCTAATTCACAGATCATTCTCATATAGTACTATTGATCATACTCATCATCTACAACAGGGTTCAATGTATTATACAGTACCATGCATCATCCTCTATCTTTCCTTCTAGTGACATACACTACTGTGATGGTTTGAAGCTGGATGGACCACAGAAGATTATGCTATTAAATCTAGTCCATTACTGTGGATATGGACATGTTATAGGTGGGACTTTTTTATTAGGTTACTTCAGTTAATGGTCTTTGGATTAGAAATACTACAGTAAGGCATGGCTCAGGGTGGGTCTTAATCCTCTTACTAGAATCCTTTGTAAACAGAGTGAAATCAGATGATCAGATAAACAGAGAGAAAGTCAGAGGAAGCCAAAAGCTGAAGCAACAAAACCCAGAAGAGAAGAGAGAATTTTCATTGCTACTTCAGCCAACCAGCTTCTCCTCGAGAATTCATCAAAAACCATCGTTGAAGTTACCAGTTTTTGGCCTGCCCTATAGAATTTGGACTCATGCATTCCCACAGCCATGTGAGAAAATTTTATAAAATCTCATAATATATACAGATATCTCCTGTTTGTTCTGCTTTACTAGAAAACCTGACTAATAAATCCTTGATACCTAGAGTGAGATGCTGCTATTGCAAATACCAAAAATGTGGAAAGTTTTATAAGCGGGTAGGGGGAAGATTCTGGAAGAATTGTGAGATGCTGGGCAACTTTAAAGACTGATAATAATTTGAACCAAATATCAAAGGAGAGCTGTGAAAAAAACAATTGACAAGAGAGAGAAATTAGCCATCAGAGTATATTCACCAACATATTCAGATGCTTAGACATCAGTAAAAAATTAGAAGCCATACTAGGAAACAAGAAGAGATGACCCAGACTTGGGGCAAGACGGTTTAAGTGGGCACTTACCATCTCTCTCACAAAAGATGGCCGAGTGGGGACAAGATCCTGCCCAAGTGAGCTGTTCTTGGAGCCCATGGAGTGGGAGCCTTTGGGGCATCAATCTGGAATGAGATGAATGGGGAGATAGATTGCTCAAGATAAAACTGTGTTCCCAGCTTGTTTCTTCTTTGCTGTGCTTCTTCTTCCTTGATTTCCCATTTTTCTGTGTATACTGATTATGTCTACCAACACTGTCTCTTTTCCTTCCTTCATCTTTCTATCTTCTGCTTTCTGTTGGGTTTTTATATTCCACATTTATTTAGTCCTCAATTTTTGTGGTTTCTATTTTTATCTTGTATATTCTCTTTTCTTTTTTTAAGAGTTTTCTTTTTGCCTTTTCTTTTTCTCTCTCTCCTCATCATTTTGGCCTTTTAAATCATTCTATATATTTTTCTCTATTCAGTTTCCATTTCATTGTACGTACTCCACTTTTTTATTCCTATTAGTCTACACTGCTTACATGAGTTAAATATTCATTTTGCTAAGTCTTATACAGTCCTTCTTCTAACTTTTACTATTATTATTACTATTATCCTTTTTCTATTCTTACCTCTTCCGCTTTCTCTGGCTCTAATATTTTTCCTTCAAGGGAATATAGAAAACAGGAAGGAAATAGAACAAGAAAGACAAAGTGACAAAGAGAAAACTTAACACAAACACAAAACCAGCAGCTAAATACAACCCTAGAGTAGAGAGAGAAGCTAATCAATGGAATAAATCCATCAGTATAAAAAGATGACCAGAGGGCAGCAAAAAATTACAAACCATACTAAGAAACAGGAGGACATGATCCAGTCCAATGAACAAACTAAAAACCAGGAAGAGATGCAGAACATCGAACAACTGATCAAAGCTGTCCAAACAAATATCATGAACCAACTTAATGAAGTGAAAGAAGAGATTAAGGATATTAAGAAGACACTGGTAGAATATACTGAAGAAATTGTACATAAACATTAAAAGATAACAGAAATGATGGTGGTGAATGGCACTATCCAAGAAATCAAAAAGACACGGGAAGCACATAACAGCAGATTTGAACATGCAGAAGAAAAAATTAGTGATGTGGAAGACAGTACATGTGAAATCAAACAGATAGTATAACAGATAAATAAAAAGATAGAAAAAATCCAGCAGAGACTTAGAGATTTGAGCAACAACACAAAAGGCGCAAACATACACATTATAGGAATCCCAGAGGGAGAAGTAAGGGAAAGGGGGGCAGAAGGAACGTTGAAGAAAATAATGGCTGAAAATTTCCCAACCCTATTGAAGGAGATGGAAGTACATGTCTAGGAAGCACAGCACATCCCAAACACTATAAATCCCAACAGGCCTACTGCAAGATATATTCTTGTAAAACTGTTCAATACTCAAGACAAAGAGAAAATGCTAAAAGCAGCAAGAGAAAAGAGAACCATCACATACAAGAGAAGCTCGATAAGATTAAGTGCTGATTTCTCATCTGAAACCATGGGGGCAAGAAGACAGAGGTATGACATAGTCAAGGTACTAAAAGAAAAAAACATCCAGCCACAAATTATCTATCCAGGAAAGCTGGCATTCAAAAATGATGGAGAGTTCAAAATATTCACAGATAAACAGAAATTAAGAGAGTATGCAAATAAAAAACCTGCCTTTCAAGAAATACTAAAGGGAGTGCTGCAGGTTGAATGGAAAAAACAGAAGAAAGAGAGTTGGAGGGGACAAAAAGACAAAAAGAGAAATAAAAACAACATATGACATACATAAACCCAAAGAAAATATGGCTAATGAAAGTAATTCCTTGAAAGTAATAACATGGAATGTTAATGGATTAAACTCATCATTCAAGAGACACAGGTTGGCAGAATGGATAAGGAAATATGACCCATCTATATGCTGTCTACAGGAAACCCACCTTAGACCCAGGCATTCAAGGAGGTTGAAAGTGAATGGCTGGAAAACAATTTTACAAGCAAACAATAACCAAAAAAAAAAAAAAAAAGGTGGGAGTAGCTACACTAATAGTGGACAAAATAGACTTTAAATGCAAAATAATTTTAAGAGATAAAGACAGACACTATAAATTAGTAAAAGTTGTAATCTTTCAAGAAGAAAGAACAATCATAAACATGAATGCACCTAACCAGGGTGCCTCAAAATATATGAGGCAAACACTGGAGAAACTAAGCAGAGAACTAGATGCCTCTACAATTATAGTGGGAGACTTTAATACACCATTATCACCATTAGACAGAACATCTTGACAGAGAATCAAGAAAGAAACAAAGACTCTGAAAAATACATTAGAGGATCTGGACCTAATAGATATATACAGAACGCTACACCCAAATAGAGTGGGATATATATTCTTCTCGAGTGCACATAGCTCATACTCCAAGATAGACCACATGCTAGGCCACAGAACAACTCGTCATGAATTCAGAAATATTGAGATTATACAAAGTAATTTCTCTGAACACAATGGAGTGAAATTGGAGATCACTAAGGGCCAGAGCACCAAATTGGGCACAAAGATATGGAAGTTAAACAACACACTCTTAGACAAACAGTGGGTCAAGGAGGAAATCTCGAAAGAAATCAGTAACTACCTTGAAACAAATGAAAATGACAACACAACATATCAAAACCTATGGGATGCAGGAAAGGCTGTACTGAGAGTGAAATTCAAAGCCATAAATGCATATATCAAATAAGAAGAATGAGCTAAAATCGAGGACCTAACTGCACACCTGCAGGAATTAGAAAAAGAAAAAAAAAAAAAAAAAAACCTGAAAGGAAGTAGAAAGAAGAAAATAACAAAGATTAGAGCAGAACTAAATTAAATAGAATATAAGAAAGGACTAGAAAAATTAAACAAAACCAAAAGCTGGTTCTTCAAGAAGATCAATAAAATTGACAAACCCTTAGCTACACTAACAAAGAAAAAAAGAGAGAGCATGCAAATACACAAAATAAGAAATGAGGAAGGGGATATTAGCACCATCCCCACAGAAATAAAGAGTATCATAAGAAGATACTTTGAGAAATTCTATGCCAAAAAGAACGATAATTTGGAGGAAATGGACAAATTCCTAGTAACACACAAGCAGACCACATTGAAGAAAGAAGAAATTGATGAAGTCAACAGACCAATCACAAGTAAAGAGATACAATCAGTCATCTTAAACCTCCCAAATAAGAAGAGCTCAGGTCCATATGGCTTCAAAGGTTAATTTTACCAAACATCCTGGAAAGAAATAACACCAATCCTGCTTAATCTCTTCCAAAAAATAGAAGTAGAAGGAACATTGACTAACTCATTCTATGATGCCATCATTACCCTAATACCAAAGCCAAACAAAGATGCCACAAGAAAGGAAAATTACAGATCAGTCACTCTGATGAATCTAGATGCTAAAATCCTCAACCAAATACTTGCTAATCACAACACATCAAAAGAATTATACACCATGACCAAGTGGGTTTTATCCCGGGTATGCAAGGATGGCTCAACATAAGAAAATCAATCAATGTAATACACCACATAAACAGACTGAAAGAAAAAAAATCACATGATCATTGTTATAGAATAGAAAAGGCATTAGACAAAATACAGCACCCTTTCCTGATAAAAACACTGCAAAAGATAGGAATAGAAGGAAACTTTCTGAATATGATAAAGGGCATATATGAAAAACCCACAGCTACCATCATATATACAATGGTGAAATCCTAAAGGCTTTCCCTCTAAGATCAGGAAGAAGACAAGGATGCCCACTATCACTGCTCCTATTTAACATTGCCTTAAAAGTACTTACTAGAGCAGGGAGGCAAGAAAAAGATATAAAATGCATCCAAGTTGGAAAGGAAGAAGTAAAAATTTCAGTATTTGTAGATGACTTGATCCTATACATAGAAAGCCCTGAGAAATCTACAACAAAGCTTCTAAATTATTTCAGACAAGTCACAGGCTCTAAGATCAATGTCCAAAAATCAGTAGCATTTCTGTAAACTAATAATGAGCAATCTGAGGAGGAAATCAAGAAAAAAATACCATTTGCAATATTAACTTAAAAAAATCAAATACCTAGGAATAAACTTAACTAAAGATGTAAAGGACTTATACACAGAAAACTACATAGCACTGGTAAAGGAAATCAAAGAGGACTTAAATAAATGGAAGAATATTCCCTGCTCATGGATAGGAAGAATAAACATCACCAAGATGTCAATCCTACCCAGCTAATCTACAGATTTAATGCAATCCCAATAAAAATCAACACAGAATTTTTTTATTGAATTGGAAAAAATAACTATGAAATTTATTTGGAAGGGCAAGAGGCCCAAATAGCCAAAGACATATTGAAACAGAAAAATGAAGTTGGAGAAATCACTCTACCTGACTTTAAAGCATACTATAAAGCTACAGTGGTCAAAACTGCATGGTATTGGCACAAAAACAGATATACTGATCCATGGAACCGAATTGAGAGCTCTGATATAGATCCTCGCATATAGAGTTATCTGATATTCGACAAGGCCACCAGGCCCACTCAACTGGGAGAGAATTGCCTCTTCAACAAATGGTGCTTGGAGAACTGGATATCCATATCCAAAAGAATGAGAGGAACACCATCTCACACTTTATACAAAAATCAACTCAAGATGGAGCCAAGACCATAAAGACCTTGGAAGATAATGTAGGGAAGCATCTACAGGACCTTGTAATAGGAAATGGCTTCATGAACTTCACACCCAAAGCATGAGCAGCAAAAGAAAAAATAAATAAATGGGACCTCCTCAAAATTAAAACCTTTTGCACCTCAAAGGAGTTTGTCAAGAAAGTCAAATGATAGCTTACCCATTGGGAGAAAATATTTGGTAACCATATATTCGATAAGAGCCCAATATCCAGCATATATAAAGAAATCCTATATCTTGAAAAGAAAAAGATAAACAACCCATGTAAAAAATGGGCAAGTGATTTGAACAGACACTTCTCCAAAGAAAAAATACAAATGGCTAAAAAGCACATGAAAAAATGCTCAACATCACTAGCTGTTAGGGAAATGCAAATCAAAACTACAGTGAGATACCATCTTATACCCATTAGACTGGTGGCCATTAAAAAACAAAAGACTACAAGTCCTTTCTGTGTCTGCCCATCTCCGTCTGTTGCATTGTCTTGTTGCACCAGCTCACCATGCCACGCGGGCCCTGAGCTCATCATTCCACTTGGGATCTAACCCAGGGCCTCCCATATGGTAAACAGGAGCCCAACCAATTGAGCCACAGCTGCTTACCTCCTGTAACCATTGGCCAATTTAATGTAATTATGAATTCCAGAAACATAATTGGATCATGCTTGTAAACTGATCTGTTAATCTGGGCATGATTAGGTTATGATTAGGGTGTTGAGCCCCGCCCCTTGGTGGTGGGGAATCGAATATAAAAGGCAAGGTAAAGAACAGAGTTGAAGCAGTCTTTTGAGAAGCCTTTTTGATATTGGAAAGAAGGCCCCAGGAGAAGAGAAGCAAGCCGTTTGCCTGATCGTCTACAGCTGAACTTGTGGAGGAAACAAGAGCTAAGCCCGGAGAGAAACGCAGCCCCGGGAAGAGAGGAACCCCAGAAGCCTGAACCCTGGCAAATGCCGGCAGCTGTCTTGCTCTAACACGTGGCAATGGACTGTGGTGAGAGAAGAAACTTAATGCTTTATGGCCTGGTATCTATGGACTTCTACCCCAAATAAAGACCAACCCATTTTTGGTATTTCACATTAGCACCCCTTTGGCTGACTAACACACCTCCTCTATATTTTTATGAAAAATTTATGCAATCTAAATACCTTTTTAAAAAATAAAATAAAAAATATATTAAAAAAGAAGAGATAGCCCAGGCAAAAGAAAAAAAATATATATCCTGAAGATACAGGATTTAATAAATTAATCAGTGATAATCACACAACTCTCTTAAATCACTTCAAAGAATTGAAGGAAAATATGACTAAAGAAATAAAGGATATTAATAAGACACTGGGTGAGCATAAAGAACAAATTGAAAGCCTACAAAGAAAAGTAACTGACTTTATGGTCATGAAAGACAGGATGGATGAGATTAAACATACATTAGAGGCACTTAAGAGCAGATTTAAATTGCTTGAAAACAGAATTAGTGATTTCAAAGACAGAATAACTGAACTGGAAAAAAGAGGAGAACAGAAAGAGAAGAGAATGGAAAAAATGGAACAGAGTCTCAGGGAACTGAATAACATTGCATTATTGGTGTCCCAGAAAGAGAAGAGAATGGATAAGTGGCAGAAAGAATATTTGAGGAAATAATGACTGAAAACTTCCCAACCCTTAAGAAGAACATAAATATCAATATCCAAGAAGGACAACGCACCCCAAACAGAATAAATCCGAATAGACCTACACTGAGACACCTATTATTCAGAATGACAAATATCAGAGATAAAGAGAGGGTTCTGAAAGCAGCAAGAGGAAAGCAAAGCATCACATAAAAGAGAAACTTGATAAGTTTAAGTGCCGACCTCTCATCAGAAACCATGAAGGTGAGAAGAAAGTAGTAGTATGTTTTTATGGGACTGAAAGAGAAAAATGCCAGCCAAGAATTCTGTATCTGGCAGAGTTGTCCTTCAGAAATGAGGGTGAGTTCAATGTCTTTAAAGACAAACAAAAACTGATAGAATATGTTACCAATAGTCCAGATTTGCAAGTAATACTAAAGGGGTTGCTGCAGCCTGAATGGAAATGAAGATTATTAGGAAGGGTAAAACTAAATGATAAGAAGACAGACAATAGAATGATATGACAACAGAGAGCTGAAGGACAAAATGGATGAAGTAAGTAATACCTTTATAGTTATAACATTGACTGTTAATGGATTGAATTCCCCAATCAAAAGACATAGACTGATAGAATAGGTAGAAAAATATGAACCGCCTATATTTGTCTACAAGAGACCCACCTCAGACATAAGGACAAAACCAAGTTAAAAGTGAAAGTTTGGAAACAGGTATTCTATGCAAATAGTAAAGAAAAAAGAGCTGGAGTAGACCAGATAATTGTATAATTACAACAGTGTAGTATATGAACAATACTTACTGCAACTGGCAAATTGTTCCTGTGATCTGTAGCTGTTTTTCATACAAAATAAATAGTTGCTTTTAATTGAGCAGGGCTGGAGAAGAGACATATTTTTGGATACTTTAACCCTTTCTTATTCATATTCTTTAATTAAAATAATCTACCTGGATCAATAATGATTTAGCCTGACTACTGTTGAACAAGATTTTGAGTTTTTCTCCCTCATAAAATTATGAGTTGGCAAATTTTATCTGCTGTAATTCATTCCAGTAAGATGTGAAGAATTGCCAAATAGGAATTTGATTATTTAGAAAGTTGCCTAAATGGCAACTAAATAACTAAACCAATAATTTATTTCATTCTTAGAGAATATTATGTCCAATACTTAGTGCTGTAACTTAAAATTAAAATTATGTTATAATTAATTTCTGTTATATTTGAATTATTATTTACACTTATAAATGTTTGTTGCTATGCTCTCTATTTTTCATAATTGATTATATAAAATCTAACCTGGCACTCTCATTTAAAATTTGTAATTTATTTTCTATTTATTTTATAATCTTACAATAAAGGACTTTTTAACAATTAAAAAAAGCTATTTATTATACACTTTGGATAGATCATATGGTACATGAATATATCTCAATAATACTGCTTAATAAACAATTAAATAATCATGCAAGAATAGCCAGAAATAGCAGCAATGTACAGCAGGGGAAACAGAGAGATTGAGAGATGAGGAATTATCTTGTCTGTTTTTTATTATTATTATTGAAATAATGAAAATGCTTTAATAATTATTGAAGTGATGAATGCACAACTATGTGATTATACCAAATATCATTGATATTTGGATAAATTGTATTCTTCATTAATATGTATCAAAAATTGATTTGTTTAAAAAAATGAATATTTTCTCTATGATCATCAGTGTGCAGATGTCTGTTTGTGTCACTGCTCTCAGTTCTTCTGGGTATATATCCAGTAGTGGTATTGCAGGGTCATGTAGCAAGTCTATATTCAACTTCTTTAGGAACTGCCAAACAGTCCTCCACAGTGGCTGTACCATTCTGCATTCACACCAACAGTGAATAAGTGTTCCTATTTCTCCACATCCTCTCCAACATTTGTAGTTCTCTGTCTTTAATAGTGGCCATTCTGATGGGAGCGAGCATCAAGCACACTAACCGGCTTAGGCTTAGTCCTTGTTTCAATAGAGCTGTACCTGTTAAATGATATCTCACTGTAGTTTTGATTTGCATTTCCCTAATCATTAGTGATGCTGAGCATTTCTTCATGGTTTTTTTTTTTTTTTTTTTGCCATTTGTATTCCTTCTTTGGACAAATGTCTATCCAAGTCTTTTGCCCATTTTTTAATTGGGTCATTTGTCTTTTTATTGTTGAGTTGTAACATCTCTTTATGTATCCTGGATATTAAACCCTTATTGGATATGTGATTTCCAAATATTTTTTTCCATTGAGTTGGCTGCCTTTTCACCCCTTTGAAGATGTTTCCCTACATTTTCTTCTAGTAGTTTTATGGTCCCGGCTTTTATATTTAGGTCTTTGATCCATTTTGAGTGATTCTTGTATAGCGAGTGAGATAGGGGTCCTCTTTTGTTTTTTTTTATTATGGGTAAAAATCAAAATTCTCACAATACATACAAACATTTGCAAAATGATATCTAAATATATATGCATATATGTGTATTTGCTTACAAAAAAGTTATATATATATATATATACATATATTTTAAGTGGTGCTTAGATTACCCAAAATATTACACGGAACCCACTGGGATTCCCATGTTGCCCACCTCCCACACCTCCCACCACATCCCACACAAACATCTCCCACAGTGTGGCCCACCACCCTCAATGAACTTACACATGGTTGGTGGCAAGGGGTCCTCTTTTAATCTTTTGGTTATAGATATCCAGTTGTCCCAGCACCATTTGTTGAAGAGATTGTTTTGTTCCATTAACATTAACTTGGTAGGTTTGTCAAAAACCAGTTGAGCACTGTCATAATCTCTTTCTCTGACTCTGAGGCCTTGGGCTAGCAGAACCACAGTGCAAAAAGAACCTCAAAACTTAAACCACCACATGAAAGGCTACCTGCCCCAAACCTGCACTGCAATGTTGCATAAGTCAAACATGAACTGTGATTTTCTTATTCATGTTGATTTGGGGGGGGTATTTGTTGCCACACACCAACTCTTCAGACAGAGAGTGGTTTTGTGTCAACAACACTCTACTTTAAAAGCTTTCTATAAGTATTTTCTAATCCTTGAATAGAGGAATTTAAAATCTATCCAGTCATGTTCTTCCCCTTGAGTAAAAGCAAATAATGCAATAGGTTTATATTAGAAACTTATGCCCTTTCTTTTTAAATAAAGGTTCCAAATAAGCACACTATTTTAACATTTCCATGATAAATAAATTTAAATTCCTTAAAAAAAAACAAAAACCAGTTGAGTGTATAGGTGAGGGTTTATTCCTGGGTTGGAGTACTTTATGAACAGGATGAAATCAGATGAACAGAGAGAAAGTCAGAAGCTAAAGTAGTGACACTTGGAAATGAAGAGTGAATTTTCATATCTATTTCAGCCAGCTTCTCATGGAAACCTTCACTGGTGCTTCCAGCTTGCAGCCTCCCCTATGGAATTTGGACTTCTGCATCCCCACAGTCACAAGAGACAATTTTATAAATGCTCATAATATTTATGGTTATCTCCTGCCAGTTCTGTTTCCCTAGAGAACCATGACTAATACACTGACCCTAAACTTTCCCTTTCAACCATAATCACATGCATATATCAGCACTGTTAATTATACTCACTATAACATGTTGACATCACATCTATATATTTCCAAACATTTACAATGAACCTTATTACAAATTCCATGCAAATTAAACATCAGCTTCCCCTTTACTAAACTCATTGATCTTCTGGTGACCTATAGTCTATATATTAATTCCATTAATTTGCTCATTATATTTAGTTTATATTAGTGAGAGCATACAATTTTTGTTCTTTTGTGTCTGACTTATTTAACTCAACATAATATCCTTAAGGTTCATCTATATGGTTGCATACATCAAGACTTTATTTCTTCTTATAGCTGAATAATATTCCATCATATGTATGTACCACATTTTGTTTCCATCCATTGGTTGATGGGCACTTGTATTGTTTCCATCTGTTGGAAATTGTGAATAATGCCAGTATGAACATTTGTGTGCAAATGTCTGTTCACATTCCTGCTTTCAGTTCGAGTATATATCTATTAGTGGAATTGCCAGATTATTTGACAGTCCTATAATTTCACTTCCTAAGTAATTGCCAAAATAGCTTCCACAATGGCTGTACCATTCTACATTCTAATCAACAGTGAATAAGTGTTCCAATTTCTTCACATCCTCTCCAACACTTGTAGCATTCTGTTGTTTTAATGGGGGCCATTCTAATAGGTACAAAATTATATCTCATTGAAGTTGTTATTTGCATTTCCTTAATAGCTACTGATGTTGAATAACTTTATGTGCTCTTTATCCAATTGTATTTCTTCATCAGAAAAATGTCTATTCCAGTATTTTGCACATTTTTTATTTGGGTTGCATTTCTATCATTGAGTTGTGGGATCTCTTGATATATCCTGGGTATTAAACCATTTTTGGATATTTGCTTCCAAATATTTTCTCCCATTAAATAGGTTGTCTTTTCACCTTCTTGAAAAAGTTCTTTAAAGCACAAAAATACTCAGTTTTGAGGAGGTCACATTTATCTATTTTGTCTTTCATTGCTTGTGCTTTGGGTGTAAAATCAAAGAAAAAATCATGTTATTTTTTGAGAAAATGTAACAGCCATTTTTTAAAAATATTGGTCACATTTTAGTTTTGATATTGTCATGGGAACCCTTAACAGACATTCAATGAAAGGCCAATTATCAGAGTGCCACAATGCAGTCTAAGAAGACACTGGGCATGACTGGTTCTGGCTGCATTTCCCAAGCTGCTGTTGAAACCAGAATTGACCATAGCCCTCATTCAGTGCTAGGGGACACTATGTTGCAGCTCTCAACAAGCCAGATGGCAAGTGGTTACTCAGTTACTCCTGAGGTGCCTTTGGAAGAGTGTTATTAAATGTGCCTCTTAGAGCCCTGTGGAGATTTTGGAATCTGGTCTGGATAAGATTTTTTTCATGTTTTGATTGTATTAATTTTTAAATATATTTTTATTATAGAAGCAAAAATCTTACAAAAAAAACCATGTACATGTGTAGAATTCCCATACAACAACCCTTCACCAACACACCACACCATTGTGGAACATTTTTTATAGATTACGAAATAATATCTTCAGACTATTATCACTAACTATGGTCCATAACATACATTTGGTATACTTTTTCCATAACCCCCTATGATTAACACAGTACATCTTTGGCATTGATGCAAGAATATTACAGGGGAGTAGATGTGGCTCAAGCAGTTGGGCACCTGCATACCACATGGGAGGTCCAGGGTTTGGTTCTCGGTGCTTCCTAAAGAAGATGAGCAAGACAGCGAGCTGACTTGATAGGCTGACACAACGGGTTGACACAGAGAGCTGATGCGATGAACTGATAAAATGAGATGATGCAACAGCATTACACAAAGGGATGATGCAACAAGATGACACAATGAGGAGACACAATGAGAAACATAACAAGCAGGGAGTGGATGTGGCTCAAGCGATTGGGCACCTCTCTCCCACATGGGAGGTCACGGGTTTGGCTCCTGGTGCCTCCTAAAAGAAGATAAGTACACCATGAACAAACACAGAGAGCAGACAGTGAGCACAAACAATGAGGGGGGGGGGAATAAATAAATAAATAAATAAATCTTTGAAAAAAGAATATTACAGTATTGCTGTTAACTATAGCCCATAGGTTATATTAATTGTATTTTTCCCATGCTCCTCTATATTCCCACAAACTTGCAGTAGTGACATACATCCATTCTAGTTCACAAAAGAACATTCTTGGATTTATACAATTAACCAGAATTCTCATCCACCTCTGGATTCACAGTATTATTCCATCCCTAGATTATTCTCTAGATTTCTTTCAATTGACATTTACATCCCTAGATTACACTTTTCAGCCACAATCCCATTTATAAACCATCTGCTACACACTATAATGTGTTACCATGAACTCTATCCATTTCCACACATTTACAGTGAAGTTAATTAAAACTTCTGTATACAATAAGCATCAGTACTCCTTTGCAGCCCTCCTCTTATCTCCTAATAACATAGGTTTAAAATCCATGCATTTATTGTTCGTATTTAGTTCATATTAGTGAGACCATGTCCTTTTGTGTCTGGCTTATTTCACTTAGCATAATAACTTCAAGATTCATCCATATTATCATAAGCATACCAATTTCATTTCTTCTTACTGCAGCCCAGTATTCCATCGGACATATATACTACATTTTGTTTATCCGTTCATTGTTTGAGGGACACGTTTCCATCTTTGGCAATTGTGAATAACAAGCTACAAACATGGGTATGCACATCTCTGTTCGTGACAGTTTTCAGTTCTTCTGGATATGTTACTAGTAGAGGAATTTCTGGATTATACAGTAGTTCTATATTTACCTTCATGAGGAACCGCCAAACTTGTCTTCCACAGAGGATGCACCATTTTACAATCCCACCAACACTGAAGGAGTGTTCCTATTTCTCCACATCCCCTCCAGAATTTATGCTTTCTTTTTTGTAATAATGGCCATTCTATGAGGTGTGAGATAATATCTCATTGTCATTTTGATTTACATTTTCTTAATAGCTAATGATATTGAACATTTTTCATGTGCTTTTTGTCTATTTGTATTCACTCTTTAGAGAAATATCTATTTAAGTCTTTTGCCCATTTTTAATTTGATTACTTTCTCTTTTATTGTTGAGTTGTATGATCTCTTTATATAGAATGGAAATGAAACCCTTATCAGGGATGTGGTTTCCAAATATTTTCTTCCATTGAGTGGGCTGCCTTTTCACCTTCTTGATGAAATCCTTTGAATCACAAAAGTGTTTCAGTTTGAGGGTGTCCCATTTAGCCATGCTTTCTTTCATTGCTCATGCTTTAAGTGTAAGGTTTAAGAATACACCACCTACCACCAGATCTTGAAGATATTTCTCTACATTTTCTTTGAGGAGCTTTATGGTTCTTGCTTGTATATTTAGGTCTTTGACCATTTTGAGTTAACTTTTGTATAAAGTGTGAGATAGGGGTGCTGTTTCTTTTCTTTTGCCTATGGATATCCAGTTCTCTCAGCACCATTTGTTGAATAGACACTTCTGCCCCAGCTGGATGGGTTTGATAGGCTTATCAAAAATCACTGGAGAATTGTGGGAACGTGACCATTGGGTTAGGCAGATAAGGTTTAGTTCTCACTAAAACAATGGAGAAAGAGCCAAAGGCTGCCTTGGGGACCTGCTTTGGGGTACAGCAGACCAGGACACTGTTTCTCAACTCCCAGGAAAGTGAGGGACAGAGAGATGAAGAAGCAAAAACAATAAACTGTGAGTTATTAAACCTAATAATCACCAGGAAAGGCTCCTCTCTCCCACCCAAGATATTAAGTGAGAATAAAACTGGCAAATTTCATCTAATTGAGAGGAGAGCAGAAGTCTTCCTCCCTGTCAGCTGCTTTGAATATATATAGTACAGGAAGGTTCCCTGAATCATCTAAAATGCTACTGGAAAGATAAAGAAGCCAAAGCAATTGCTCACCCCTGTGGCTGGAAGTGGCACATGTACCCTGCCTTCAGGGCAAATAGCCTAGGTGGAGCTGCTGGCTCCCTTCTCCAAACAGAGGGTGAGAGCGGATTTCCTGGGAGGAAGAGGGTCTGGAAGGGGGGAGATTAGTTTCTTTGTGGTGAATTTGGCCTACTGAGCTCCCTTTGAATATTGGTAGGGACCCCAACTCAATAGGGAGAGGGATGGGGGATCTCCTCAGGCAGGCAGTTATGCCCAGCTCCCCGGGTAAAGAGAGGAATTAGATTAGAGAGGAGGCAGGGACAGACAGGCACCTAATCAGCAGGACTCTGGCAAACTGCAAAGAATCTAACCTGCCTGACGGAAAGGGGGTCGATAGCCTTCTGAAAGGTTAATTAATGTAAGGAGACATATTAGCTCAGTGGAAGAATTCCTGTCTTGCATATACAAGATTCCTGGTATGATACCCAGCTCCTGTTAGAGAAGTGATCCACCAGGTTATTGGGCATCCAGATGAAACTTTATGACAGGGAACATATAGACATTCTCTTTGTATTAGCTTTTATTGGATCTCTTAAGTTATTTTTTTAAAAAGGTTCCTTTTTAAATTTTCCTTATTTTACTCACAAAAATCTGGTTCAAAACCTGCAGAGGGCAGGCTGCAGGGTGCTTGCACCAGAAACCTGAGAAGATCCTTAGGGGTCTAAGAGGGAAGGCTGTTTACTGTGTTTTTTTTTGGGGGGGGGGGGTGTTCTTTTTTTCTTTCTTTCTCCTTTTAAAAAATTGGTTGTTGTCTTGTTTCTTGTCTGTTGTGTTTCCCCTACCTTTGTTTCCCTGTTTGTTTGTTTTTTATTTCCTGATTTTTTCTACCTATGCTATTTCTTTCATCCCCTTCATCTTTCAGTCTTCTGTTTTCTGTTGCTCTTTCATTCCACATCTTTTTGTTTGGCCTACAATTTATCTTGTTTTTTCTCTCTCTCTTTCCCCTTCTCACTGTTTTCTTTTTTTCCTTACTTGTTTTTCTATATTATCTTTTTTCTTTTCCTCTCTTCTCATCATTCTGCCCTTTTAATTCATTCTATATATTTTTCTCTATTCTGTTTCTTGTTTCATTGTTTCTATTCCACTTTTAAAATTCTTATTCCTCTGTGCATCTTATTCATGTTAATTACTCATTTTCCTAGGTCTTACATGGTTTCTCTCCTACCCATTACTAATATTATTACTATTATTCTATTTTCTCTTCCTATCTATTTCCTTTTCTCTGGCTCTAATTTTTTTCAAGGGAACGTAGACAACAGCAAGGAAATACACAAGAGGAACAAAGTGTTGAAGTGAAACCTTACCACACACACAAAAACAACAAAACAAAATGCTAGAATAGAGAGAGAAGCTAATCAGCTGAAAAAAAGCCATCAAGAAAAATGGATGCCTAGACACAAAAAAAATTACAAGTGATACTAAGAATAAGGAGGACATGGCCCAGTGCAACAAACAAAATAAAAACCAGGAGGAGATGCAGAACTAATCAGAGATGTCCAAAAAAATATCATGGACCAACTTAATGAAGTGAAGGAAGAGATTAGGCATATTAAGAAGACACTGGGAGAACATACTGAAGAAATGGCAAACATACATTAAAAGATAACAGATATGACAGTGATGAATGGCACAATCCAAGAAATAAAAAATACACTGGAAACATATAACAACAGAGTAGAACAGGCAGAGGAAAAAATCAGCGATGTGGAAGACAGTACATCTGAAATCAGGCAGATAGTAGAACAGATAGATAAAAAGACAGGAAAAATCCAGCAGGGACTTGGGGATTTGAATGACAAATTCAAACACACAAACATATGCATTATAGGCATCCAGAGGGAAAAGAGAAGGGAAAGGGGACAGAAGGTGTGTTGGAGGAAATAATGGCTGAAAACTTCCCAACCCTATTGAGGAACATAGATATACATATCCAGGAGTGCAGTGTACCCCAAACAGTATAAATCCTAACAGGGCTACTCCAAGACATATACTTGTCAAATTGTCCAATGCTCAAGACAAAGAGAGAATACTGAAAGCAGCAAGAGAAAAGAGATCCATCACAATGAAGGGAAGCTTGATAAGATTAAGTGTGGATTTCTCATGTGAAACTATGGAGGCAAGAGGCAGAGTTATGACATAGTCAAGGTGCTAAAAGAAAAAAAAATGCAGGCAAGAATTCTCTATCAAGAAAAGGTAGCATTCAAAAATGAGGAAGAGTTCAAAATATTCACAGATAAACAGAAATTAAGAGAATGTGCCAACAAGAAATTTGTCCTTCAAGAAATACTAAGGAAGATCTACAGGACAAAGGAAAAAACAGGAGAGAGAGTTGGAGAAGAGTGTAAGAACAACTAAAAAGATAAAAAGAGAAATAAAAACTACAATGATATAAATAAGCCTAAAGAAAATATGGCTAGCAAAAGTAATTCCTTGACAATAATAATATTGAATGTTAATGGATTAAACTCACCAGTCAAGAGATCCAGATTGGCAGAATGCATAAGGAAATATGATCCATCTATATGCTGTCTACAAGAAACACACCTTAAACCCAGGGATGCAAGGAGGCTGAAATGGAATGGTTGGAAAACAATTTTATAAACAATAACCAAAAAAGGGCTAGAGTAGTTATACAAATATCAGACAAAATAGAATTTAAATGCAAGACTATTGTAAGAGACAAAGGCAGACTCTATATATCAATAAAAAGGGCAATCATTCAAGAAGAAAGAACAATAATACACATTTATGCTCCCAACGAGAGCACCTCAAAATACATGAGGCAAGCATTGGAAAAATTAAGTGAAGAAATACATGCCTCTACAATTATAGTGGGGGACTTTAATACACCATTATCACCATTAGACAGAACATCTCAACCAAGAATCAATAAAGAAACAGTCTTTGAATAATACATTACAGGATCTGGACCTAATATATGTATACAGAACATTACACACAAATACAGCGGGATATACATTCTTCTCGATTGCACATGGATCATTCTCCAGAATAGACCACATGCTAGGTCACAGAAGAACTCTCAAAGAATTCAGAAAGATTGAAAATATAAAAAGTAATTTCTCTGACCACAGGGGAATGAAGCTGGAAATCAGAAAGGGGCAGAGAACCAGATTAGGAACAAAGCTATGGAAGATGAACAGTGGGTCAAGAATGAAATCACAAAAGAAATCAGTAAGTACCTTGAAACGAATGAAAATGACAACACAACATATCAAAACCTATGTACTGCAGTAAAAGCTATACTGAGAGAGAAATACGTAGCCATAAATGCCTTTATTTTAAAAAGATGAAAAATCTAAAATCAAAGACCTAACTGTACACCGGGAGGAATTAAAAAAAGAACAACAAACTAACCCCAAAGGAAGTAGAAAGAAAGAAAGAGTGAAGATTAGAGCACAGCAAAATGAAAATGAAAATGAAAAAGCATGAGAAAAAATACACAAAACCAAAAGCTGGTCCTACGAGAAGATTTAATAAAACTGACAAACAAAGAAAAAAGGAGAGATGAAACAAATACATATAATAAGAAATGAGAAAGGGGATATAACCACTTAACTCACAGAAATGAAGTGTACCATAAGAGGATACTTTGAAAAAGTGTATGCCACAAGATGGAATAGAGAGGAAATGGATAAATTACTAGAAGCATCCAAACAGCCTATTTGATGAACTCAACATAGCAATCACAAGTAACCAGATAGAATTAGTCATCAAAAACCGCCCAACTTCTTAGCACCCAGGACCAGATGGCTTCACAGGTGACTTCTACCAAAAATTCTGGAAAGAAGTAACACCAATCCTGCTTGAAATCTTCCAAAAAATAGAAGTAGAAGGAACATTGCCTAACTCATTCTATGATGTCAACATCACCCTAATACCAAATCCAAACCAAGATGCCATGAGAAAGGAAAACTACAGACCAAACACTTTAATGAACTTAGATGCTAAAAATGCTCAACAAAATACTTGCTAATTGTATTCAACAACACATGAAACGAATTATACACCATGACCAAGTGGGTTTCATCCCTGGTTTGCAAGGAAGTTTCAAAACAAGAAAATCAATAAATGTAATACACCACATAAACAGATTGAAAGAAAAAAATCACATGATCATCTCCACAGATGCAGAAAAAGCATTCAACAAAATACAGCACCCTTTACTGATAAAAAAAACAATGCCAAAGATATGACTATAAGGAAACTTCCTCAACATGATAAAGGGTATATATGAAAAACCCACAACGAAGATCATATTCAATGGTGAAATCCTAAAAGCTTTCCCTCTAAGATCTGGAACAAGACAAGGATGCCCACTTTCACCACTCAGATTTAACATTGTTTTAGAAGTACTTGCTCGAGGACTTAGGCAAGAGAAAGATATAAATGGCTTCCAAATTGGAAAGGAAAAGGTAAAAATTTCACTATTTGCAGATGATATGATCCTATACATCAAAAGCCCTGAGAAATCAACATCAAAGCTTCTAGAGCTTATAACTGAGTTCAGTAAAGCAGCAGGTTATAACATCAATGTGCAAAAATCAGTAGCATTTCTGTACACGAATAATGAGCAATCTGTGGAGAAAATCAAGAAAAAAACCCCATTTACAATAGCAACTAAGAGAATGAAATACACCTAGGAATAAATTTAACTGAAGATGTATACGACCTTTATGCAGAAAATTGTACAATAACGTTAAAGGAAATCAAAGATTTAAATAAATGGAAGAAATTCCCTGCTCATGGATAGAAAGACTAAATATCATTAAGATTTCTATGCTACTGAAAATGATCTACAGATTTAACACAATTCCAATAAAATTCACCTCATCATTATTTACTGAATTCGAATAGCTAATTATGAAATTAATTTGGAAGGGCAAGAGGCCCCGAATAGCCAAAGACACATTGATAAAGAAAAATGAAATGGAGAAATCACACTACCTGACTTTTGTTTTGTTTTTTTTATAATGCAGAATTTATTATAAAATATAATGTCTAGTATCGAAATGGAAAAGGTATAAATCAGTGGTCTCCAATAGAAATTGAATTAAGCCACATATATATTGTTAAATTGTCTAGTAGTCACATTAAAAAAATAAACAGGTAAAATTGAATTCAATAACATATTTATTTTATTTTTTATTTTAACAAATCGATTTTATTGATACATATTAATAAAGTATACAATTCATCCAAAGTATACAATCAGTGGTATGCAGTATAATCACATATTTGTACATTCATCACTTCAAGCATTATTAGAGCATTTTCATTGTTTCAATAATAATATTAATAAACAAAAAACAGAAAACCAAACAAGAAAATTCTTCACCTCTCAATATATATTGTCAATAATATACTTTATGTAACCAAATAAATCCAAATTTTATTTCAACATGTAATTGATATAACAATTAATGAGATATTTTACACTGCGTTTCATACTATATCTTTGAAATCCAGTGTGCATTTTCCACTGACAATATATCCCATTATGCCTGCTAAATTTGTGACGGCTAAAGTGAAACAATAAAGTTGCATTTTACAGAAAAATATTTGACACTGCCACAGCTTTTAAGCTTAAATTAATTAAATAATATGCAAAATTCAGCCTCTTGTGGCTCTAGTAATTTATCAAGTGCTCAGTAGGCTGCCCCACTGAAAAGTACACATATAGGGAGTTAGGGAGGGGGCTGGTTCAGATAAACAAGCCAGGGAGACCCTGTGTGAAGATAACACTCCAGTAGAGGTGTGAATGGAGTGCAAGAGGGAGTCCTTCAAGGTATCGGGGGAAAATGTACCAGGAAAAGAGAAAAAAGTGCAAAGATCCTGAAAATGGCCCACCTGCATGTATAACCTTCAAAGAGCTTTCTCTTTATCCTTTTTTAAAATATATTTTTTATTTTAAAAAATACTTAGATTACATAAAATGCTCCATATAAAAATATAAGGGATTCCCATATGACCCACTCCCCACACCTCCCACTTTTCCCCACATTAACAACTACTTTCATTAGGGTGGTGCATTCATTGCAATTGATGAACACATTTTGGAGCACTGCCACTAGGCATGGATTATATTTTACATTGAAGTTTACACTCTCTCCACTAAATTCTGTAGGTTATGGCAGGATATATAATGGCCTGTATTTTTCATTGCAATGTCATTCAGGACAATTCCATGTCCTGAAAATGCCCCCATATTACACCTCTTTTTCCTTCTCCCTGACTTCAGCATGTCCAGTGGCCACACTCTCCACATCTATGTTATAATTTCTTCCCTTGATAGAATCACAATAAGTCTATAGTAGAATACCAGTAAGTCCACTCTAGTTCATATTTTATTCCCCACACTACCTGACTTTAAAACATACTACCAACGTACAGTTATCAAAACTGCATGGTATAGGCACAAGGATAGACATATTGACCAATGGAATCAAATAGAGAATTCTAATATAGATCATTGCATATAGAGTCAACTGATTTTTTTGTGTGAATAAAGTATTTATTTTACTTAGTTTTGAAAACTAATCAAGATGGTGTTTTCACAGTTCACTACGTGTTTTCTCTGTTTTTTAAATTTTTTAAAAGATACTTAGATTACATAAATGTTACACAAAAAATATAGGGATTCCCATATGCCCCACTCCCCACACCTCCCACACCCTCCCACATTATCAACATCCTTCATTAGTGTGGAACATTCATTGCAATTGATAAATGCATCCTGGGGCATTGCCACTGAGCATGGCCTGTAGTTCACATTGTAGTCTACACTCTCCCACACAGTTCTGCATGTTATGGGACGATATAGAATAACCTATACCTGTCGCTGCAATGTCATTCAGGATGATTCCCAAGTCCCGAAAAAGCCCCTGTATTACAACTGTTTTTCCCTCTCCCTGTTCCCAGAGCCTCCAGTGGCCACTGCCACCACATCAATATTGAAATTTCATCCATTGCTAGAACCACAATATAGCTATAGTAGAATACCAGTAAGTCCACTCCAGTACATAATTCATTCCCCAATCCTGAGAATTCTAGAATGGTGATGTCCACTCACTTCTAATTGAGAGGGGACTTTAATCCCATGCAGCCAATGAATGGGACTCGCTTGCAGTTGTAGGCTTTCTCATTTCCTTGGTATGGTGGTTGACAATCCTTGTCTCCTTGTTAGTTGTCCTGGGTGAGTCCAATGAACTGGAGAGTAGGTATTGCAACTCCAGTGAGGTTCTGGGTCCAGCTGTCATGTGGACAGCCTAAAGATTCCAATCTTTAGGATGATGAACACCTACAAACTCCAGCACCAAGTATAGGTTTAAATAGAAGGGACAGATGAGCCACGTGTAAGGAAGCCATAATTGAGTCCAACTCTGTTACTCTCAGGAGCACAAACATCGAAGTAGGGCCCACTGGCAAACTCTGAAGCTATCTTCCCTGTCCATAAGACCTGGGTGTCTCCAGAGCCCTCAGGAGCCCCACTATTTGGGGGTAGTATCCACTTTGGCAGTCTATGAGATCCTGCTGAGATGTGCATAAGCGTTACTTCTGGGATGAACTCCTGACTCACTTTGAAGTCTCTTAGCCATATAAATTCATTTGTCTTTACATTTTCCCCCTTTTATTCGAGGTATTTTTCCAGTTGCATTGCTAGTTGGTGCTTGGTAGTAATCCCTTGGTGCCAGGGAGGCTCATCCCTTGGAGTCATGTCCCATGCTGGGGGAAGGTAATGCATTTATATGCTGAGATTGGCTTAGAGAGAGGCCACATTTGAGCAACAAGAAGGCTCTCAGGAGGCAACTGTTAGGCACCCCACAACACTAGGCTAAGTTTCAATATCAAAAAAAAGGCTCATAAGCATAGTCATCAATATCAAGGGCCCATCAATGGATCATCCTCCACCAGTCACTGCCCCTGCACTTGGTGGACTTTTGCTGCTCCATTACAGAATGTGGCAGAGCTCTCCAGCATGGGAATTCAATATCTTCTCGGTTATTGTGAGTCTCCACCCACCATGACAATGCCCTTTGAAAATCTGAACATATTTATATACCTTATATGTATGCCCAGGTGAACTTCCTCCCATATATTCCCCATTACTGACACCCCACACCAACGATACTCCCCAGCCCCAGTTGTAACCATTCTGTGATCCAAAGCTTCTTCAAAAATGAAGCTAATAAAATAGCCAAATCAAATTAATAGGAAAATGAAATAATGATAGGTTTAAATATAAGGAATGAAACACAGAAAATTTTTTAAAAACTAAAAATAAAATTAAGGTCGGGAAATTGAAAAATAATGAAAAATATTAATTTTTTTTGACATTTTGCCTTTCATCACTGTAATATCTGGTGTCCTGTATATACATTGACATTTACATCCATATATTCCCCAGTGTCTTACTTTTTATCATTCTGTTTTCAAAGAAGTTTTAGGTCACAGTAAAGTCACACACAGGATACAGGCGACTCCCTTATATGCAACATCCTCCGCCTTTTTCTGCTTACCATATTAATGCCTTTTTATATGTGGATGGTACTTTTGTTACAGCTGATATGCAAACAGTGAAACATAGCTACTAAACATGGACAATAGTTTAGATTATGGTTTATATTTTAGACCATACACTTTTATAAATTTTGACGATATTTAACATGGCCTGTGTCCATCATTGCAAGATCATGTAGAACAGTTCCTTTGCCTGCTAAATACCCCCTGTTCCATCTATTCTATTCCTCACCTCACCACCCCTCAGGGCCCATGGAAACCCCCCCGGCTTCACTCCTTGGTTGACAAGATTCATAGTTACTTGCAACAAAACCAAGGTCTTGACACACTGGTTTGTCCTCCCCTATTAGGAACCACTCATGCTCTCGAAAGACTCCTGCCCCTCTGTGTGTGAACATATCTGTCCTCCCCAGGATGGGAGTACAACTCCTTCCCACTCATTATGTGGTTCTACACCCACTGATAGATCATATTATGACAAAATGATCACTCACACACTCCCTAAAAGCCTGCTCCAGGTGCGCCCTGTCCTGAATGCGCCCCCCCCCATTCAACACGCTAAACCAGTAACCCTTCTGCATCATATTGCCATAAGAACATTCCCAATTTTGTCCATTCAACCACATAACTGCCAATCCCCAGTGTTCAACCTGGTCCCTTCCCCAACCCAACCCCCAGTTCCCAGGACCTTCCAACCCACCCTCCCCAATCTACCTACTTGTCAAGCTGTACCACCCAACCCAATAGTATCACTACCCTCCTGTTCTATCCCTTCAATGCACAACTACACACTTCCACCTTATCATAGATTATGTTGGTGTTGTCCTTGGCTCACAAACTTCTCTCTTTCTTTTTTCTGTAAACCTATCTTCCAGACAATAGCTCTCTGAGTCTTCTCAATTTGCTTAATTTATATCAGCGAGGTCACATAATATTCATCCTTCAATGCCTGGCTTGCATCACTCAACATAAGGTCCTCAAGATTCACCCATGTTATACCATGTGTTAGCACTGTATTCCTTCTTACAGCTGAGTAATATTCCATTGTATGTATGTACCACATTTTGTTTATCCATTCATACATTGATGGGCATTTGGGTAGATTCTAACTTTTGGCAATAGTGAAAGATGCTGTTATGAACATTGGTGTGCATACATCTGTTTGTGTCTTTGCTTTCAATTTTTCTGGGTATATAACCAGCAGTGGAATTGCTGGATCACATGGCAGTTCTATAGTTAGTTTTTTGAGGAACTGCCAAACTGTGTTCCACAATGGCTGGACCATTCTACATTCCCACCATCAGTGGATGACAGTTCCCATTCTCCACATCCTCTCCAACACTTATGGACCTCTGTTTTTTTAATAGCTGTCAGTCTAATGGGTACAAGATGGTATCTCATGTTTTGCTTTGCATTTCCCTAATAGCTAGTGATGTTGAGCATCTTTTCATGTGCTTTTTAGCCATTTGTATTTCCTCCTTGGAAAAGTGTCTTTTCAAGTCCCTTGCCCATTTTTTAATGGCTCCACATCAATGTTGTAATTTCATCCATTACTTGAATCACAATATGTCTATAGTAGAATACCAGTAAATCCACTCCAGTCCATAACACTTCCCTCCATCCTGAGGAGTCTGGGATGGTGATGCCCACTCCACCTCCAAATGAGAGGGACTTATATCCCATGGGGAAGATGGATGGGATTAAACCCACCCGCAGGTGCAGACTCTCTCCATTCCAGGAGACAGCCGTTGTCCATCATCATCTCCCTGCCAGTTATCCTGGGTGAGTCCAATGAGCTATAGAGTAGGAGTAGCTGCTCCACTGAGGTTCCAGGCCCAGCTGGTACATGGAGAGCCCAAAGTCTCAAGTCACTGGATGTACACCTACAAACTCTAGCACCAAGTATTGGTTTGAATAGAAGGGACAGATGAGCCATGTGCAGGGAAGACATGGTTGAGTCCAACTCTGTCACACTCAGGAGCACAAACTCCAAAGTAGGGCCCAATGGCGGGGTACCAAACTACAGAGCTATCTGCCCTGACATAGGACTTGGGTGCCTCCAGAGCCCTCAGGATCCCCACTATTTGGGGTGATATCCACTTTGGATTTCTATGAGATCCTACTGAGATGTGCATGAGTGTTACTTCTAGGATCATCTCCCGACTCACTTTGAGGACTCTTGGCCATGCAAACTCATTTGTCTTTATCTTTTCCCACTTTTATTCAAGGTCATTTTCCAGTCGCATTGCCAGTTGGCACTTGGTAGCAATCCCACGGTGCCAGGGAGGCTTATCCCCAAGAGTCATGTCCCATGCTGGGAGAAAGGTAATGCATTCACAGGCTGAGTTTGGCTTAGAGAGAGGCCACATTTGAGCAACAAGGAGGATCTCAGGAGGCAACCCTTAGGCACCCCATAACAATAGGTTAAGTTTCAATTTCAAATGCAAAGACTCATAAGGCTAGTCATCAATATCAAGGGCCCATGAGTGGATCATCCTCCTCCAGTCACTGCCCCTGCACTTGGGGGACTGTTGCTGCTCCCTTAGAGAATGTAGTAGAGCTCTCCAGGAAGCGAATTCAATATTCTCTCATTTATTGAATGATTCTCCACCCACTGTGACAATGCCCTGTGAATATTTGAACGTTTTTATATACCTAATATTTATGCTCAGGTGAACTTCCTCCCATTCACCCCCCATCCCTGACACTACGTCAACGATCCTCCCCCACCCCAGTTGTAACCCTTCTGTGATACAAAGCTTCTTCAAAGATGAAGTCATTACAATACCTGAATACAATAAATAGGAAAATGAAATAATAATGATAAGTGTAAATGTAAGATATAAAATACATAAAAGTTTTAAAACACTAAACATAAAATTAAATTAAAAGATTGGGATATTAAAAAAATGAAAAATGAAAAAAAAATTGTCCTTTTGCCTTTCATAACTGCAATATCTGGGGTCCAGTCTGTACCATGGCACCTTCCCCCTCTCATTCCCCAGTGTCTCACTATTTTCCATTTTGTTTTCAAAAAAGTGTTAGGTCACAGCATAGTCACACACAGAATACAGGAGACTTTCATATACCCAACATCCTCCCTCATTCCTCCCTACATATTAAATATCTTTTTATATGTGGATGGTAGCATTGTTATAACTGATATTCAAATAGTGAAACATAGCTACTAAACATTGTCAATGGTTTACAGTATGGTTTATACTTTAGACCGTACACTTTTATAAATCTTGATGATATTTGCCATGTCCTGTGTCTATCACTATATGGTAATGAAGAACATTTCTACAGACCACTAAATACACCCTGTTTGATCAATTCTATTCCTCCCACCCCATCCCCCTGGGGCCCACGATGACCCCCTGGCTTCACTCGTTGGATACAAGATTCATGGTTATATGCAACAAGAGTTGTTGACACACTGGTTTGTCCTCCCCTATTAGGAATCACCCTTGCTCTTGAGAGACTCCCAACTGTCTATTTCTGAATAAATCGCTCCTCCCAAAGATGGGAGTCCAACTCTTTCCCACTCATTATGTGGGTCTCCACCCACTGATACAACACATTATGACAGAATGAACACTCTCACACTCCCTAGAAGTCTGCTCTAGGTGCACCCTGTCCCGAATGCCCTCCCCCAATCAACACCCTAAGCCAGTGACCCTTCCTTGTCATTGCCATAAGAGCATTCCCACCTCTGTACTTTCAACCTCATACCCACAAATCCCCAGTGTTCACTTGGTTCCTCTCCCAACCCTTCCCCCAGTATCCTGGACCTTCTGACCCACCCTTCCCAGTCTACTCACCTGTCAACCCTGCACCACCTAACCCAGTAATATCTCTACTCTCCTGTCCTATCTCTTCAATACACAACTACACACTATCACTCTACCATAGAATACATCCTTAAGGGTGATGGCTCACAACCTTCTCTTCTCTTTCTATTTCTTGTAAACCTATCTTACAGACAATAGGTCTCTGAGACTGCCCAATTTCCTTAACTCATATCAGTAAGCTTATGTACTGTCCATACTTCAATGCCTGACTTGCATCACTCAACATAAGGTCTTCAAGATTCATCCATGTTATCCCGTGTATTAGCACTTTATTCCTTCTTACAGATGAGTAATATTCCATTGTATGTATGTACCACATTTTGTTTATCCATTCATCTGTTGAAGGGCACCTGGGTTGATTCCAACTTTTGGCAATAATGAACAATGCCACTATGAACATTGGTGTGCATATATGTGCTCGTGTCTTTGCTTTCAATTATTCAGGGTATATACCCAGCAGTGGAAACGCTGGATCATATTGAAATTCTATATTTAGCTTTTAGAGGAACCACCAAACTGTCCTCCATAGTGGGTGGACCATGCTACAATCCCACCAGCAGTGGATGAGACTTCCCATTCCTCCTTATGCTCTCCAACACTTATAGTGTACTGTTTTTTAAATAGCCACCATTCTAATGGTGTAAGATGGTATCTCATTGTAGTTTTGATTTGCATTTCCCTAATAGCTAGCAATGTCGAGCTTCTTTCATGTGCTTTTTAGCCATTTGTATTTCTTCCTCAGAAAAGTGTCCTTTTGGGTCACTTGCCCAATTTTTTAAATGGGTTGTGTGTCTTTTTATTTTTGAGGTGTAGGATTTTTTATATATGCAGGATATTAGGCTCCTATCAGATACATGGCTGCCAAATATTTTCTCCCATTGGGTAGGCTGCATTTTTATTTTCTTGATAACGTCCTTTGAGGTGCAGAAGTTTTTCATTTTGAGGAGATCCCATTTATCTATTTTTTCTTTGGCTGCTTGTGCTTTGGGTGTGACGTTCATGAAATTATTTCCTATTACAAGTTCCTGTAGATCCTTCCCTACATTATTTTCCAAGGTCTTTATGGTCTTGGCTCCTATATTTAGAACTTTGATACATCTTGAGTCGATTTTTCTATAGGTGTGAGATGGTGTTCCTCTCTCATTCTTATGGATACGGATATCCAATTATCCAAGCACCATTTGTTGAAGAGGCCATTCTCTCCCAACTGAGAGGGCTTGGTGGCCTTGTCAAATATCAGATGAATGTATGCACAAGGATCTATATCAGAACTCTCAATTCCATTCCATTGGTCAGTATGTCTATCCTTGTCCCAATACCATGCAGTTTTGACCACTGTAGTTTTGTAGTATGTTTTTTTTTTTTACATTTTTTTTATTATGGGTAAAAATCAAAATTCTCACAATACATACAAACATTTGCAAAATGATATATAAATATATATGCATATATGTGTATTTGCTTACAAAAATGTTGTATGTTTTAAAGCCAGGTAGTGTGATACCTCCAACTTCATTTTTCTTTTTCAATATGTCTTTGGTGTTTCGGGGCCTCTTACCCTTCCAAATAAATTTTCTAGTTAGTTTTTCCAATTCATTAAAAAACACAGTGTTGATATTTATTGGGATTGCATTAAATTTGTAGATTACTTGATTAGGATAGACATCTTAATGACGTTTAGTCTTCCTATCCATGAACAGGGAATATTCTTCCATTTATTTAAGTCTACTTTGATTTCTTCAACAGTGTTGTGCAGTTTTCTGTATATAAGTCCTTTACATCTTTAGTTAAATTTATTCCTAGGTATTGGATTCTTTTAGTTACTATTGTAAATTGTATTTTTTTTTCTTGATTTCCTCCTCATATTGCTCGTTACTGGTGTACAGAAATGCTACTGATTTTTGAGCACTGATCTTATAGCCTGCGACTTTACTGAACTCCTTTATAAGTTCTAGAAGCTTTGTTGTAGATTTCTCAGGGCTTTCTTTGTATAGGATCATGTCATCTGCAAATAGTGAAATTTTTACTTCTTCCTTTCCAATTTGGATGCCTTTATATCTTTTTCTTGCCTCAGTGCTCAAGCAATTACTTCTAAGACAATGTTAAATAGGAGCAGTGATAGTGGGCATCCTTGTCTTGTTCCTGATCTTAGAGGGAAAGCTTTTAGGATTTCACCACTGAAGATGATGTTGGCTCTGGGTTTTTCATATATACCCTTTATCATATTCAGAAAGTTTCCTTTTATTCCTATCTTTTGCAGTGTTTTTATCAGGAAAGAGTGCTGTATTTTGTCAAATCCTTTCTCTGCATCTATAGAGATGATCATGTGATTTTTTTCTTTCAATGTATTTATGTAGCGTATTACATTGATTGTTTTTCTTATGTTGAACCATCCTTGCATACTCGGGATGAAACCCACTTGGTCATGGTGTATAATTCGTTTTATATCTTGTTGAGTGCGTTTAGCAAGTAATTTGTTGAGGATTTTAGCAACTAGGTTCATTAGACAGATTGGTCTGTAATTTTCCTTTCTTGTGGCATCTTTGTTTGGCTTTGGTGTTAGGGTAATGTTTGCATCATAGGCAATGTTCCTTCTACTTCTAATTTTTGGCAGAGCTTAAGCAGTATTGATGTTAGGTCTTTCCGGAATGTTTGGTAGAATTCACCTGTGAAGCCATCTGTTCGTGGCTCTTCTTATTTGGGAGGCTTTTGATGACTGAGTCTATCTCTTTACTTGTAATGGGACTGTTGAGTTCATCAATTTCTTCTTTCATCAGTGTAGGTTGCTAGTGAGTTTCTAGGAATTTGTCCATTACCTCCAAATTATCATTCTTTTTGGTATAGAATTTTTCAAAGTATCCTCTTTATTTCTGTGGGGTCAGTAGTGACATCCCCTTCCTCATTTCTTATTTTGCATATTTGCATCTGCTCTCTCTTTTTCTTTCTTAGTCTGGCTAAGGGTTTGTCAATGTTATTCATCTTCTCGAAGAATCAGCTTTTGGTTTTGTGTATTTTTTCTAGTGCTTTCTTATTTTCTATTTCATTTAGTTCTGCTCTAATCTTTTGTTGTTTCTTTCTACTTTTTTTTTTAATGTGTGATGTTTATTTAATTAACTTTGGTGAGGTTTAACATTCATACAATAAAATGCACTCATTTTAAGGGAAAGACTTACTGAGCTTTAACAAATAAACAAACTTGTGTAACCACCAGTCCAATCAAGATATGGAACATATCCATCATTGCACAAAATTCTTTGACCCTTTTGCAGTCAATAGCCATCAACCCTGGTCCCTAGGCAAACATGTGTAATATTGTTTTGAGGACTGTAAAAACTTACATAAATCTTCTTTTATGCTAGATGCATTTATGGCTATGAATTTCACTCTCAGTACAGCTTTGGCTCCATCCCATAGTTTTTGATATGTTGTGTTGTCAATTTCATTCGTTTCAAGGTAGTTACTGATTTCTTTGAGATTTCCTCCTTGACCCACTGTTTGTCTAAGGGTGTGTTGTTTAACTTCCATATCTTGTTCCCAATCTGGTTCTCTGACCCTTAGTGATTTCCAATTTCATTCCACTGTGGTCAGAGAAAGTACTTTGTATAATATCAATCTTACTGAATTCATTGCGAGTTGTTCTGTGGCCTAACATGTGGTCTATCTTGGAGTATGAGCCATGTGTACCCGAGAAGAATGTATAACCTGCTGTATTTGGGTATAGCGATATGTATATATCTATTAGGTCCAGATCCTCTAATGTATTATTCAGAGTCTTTGTTTCTTTATTGATTCTCTGTCAAGATGTTCTAGCTAATTGTGATAATGGTGTATTAAAGTCCCTCAGTATAATTGTAAAGGCATTTATGTCTCCACTTAGTCTTTCCAGTGTTTGCCTCATGTATTAGGTGCATAAATGTTTATGTTTGTTCTTTCTTCTTGAGAGATTACCCCTTTTACTAATATATAGTGTCCATCTTTGTCTCTTACAATAGTTTTGCATTCAAAGTCTATTTTGTCCTATATTAGTATAGCTACTCCCTTCCTTTTTGGTTGTTGTTTGTTTGTAAAATTGTTTTCCAGGCATTCACTTTCAGCCTCCTTGAATCCATGGCTCTAAAGTGGGTTTCTTTTAGACAACGTATAGATGGGTCATATTTCCTTATCCATTTTGCCTATCTGTGTTCTTGACTGATGAGTTTAATCCATTAACTTTCAGTGTCATTACTCTCAAGGAATTTCTTACATCAGCCATATTTTCTTTGGGTTTATGTATGTCATATGTTGTTTTTAGCTCTCTTTTTGTCTTTTTAGTTGTTCTTACACTCTCCTCCAACTTTCTCCTCTTTTTTCCTTTCAACCTGTAGAACTTCCTTTAGTATTTTCTGAAGGCAGGTTTCTTATTGGCATACTCTCTTATTTTCTGTTTATCTGTGAATATTTTGAACTCTCCATAATTTTTGAATGCCAGCTTTCCTTGATAGAGAATTCGTGGCTCAAAGTTTTTTCTTTGAGTACCTTGACTATGTCATACCACTGTCTTCTTGTCTCCATGGTTTCAGATGAGAAATATGCACTTAATCTTATTGAGCTTCCCTTTTATGGGATGGTTCTCTTTTCTCTTGCTGCCTTGAATATTTTCTCTTCGTCTTGGGCATTGGACATTTTGAGAAGTATATGTCTTGGTTTAGGCCTGTTAAGATTTATACTGTTTGGGGTTTGCTGTGCTTCCTGGACATGTACATCCATCTCCCTCAATTGGCTTGTGAAGCTTTCAGCCATTATTTCCTTCAACACTCCTTCTGTTCCCATTCCCTTCTCTTCTCCCTCTGGGATGCCTAGAATGTGTACACTTGTGCATTTTGTGTTGTCATTTAAATCCCTAAATCCCTGCTGGATTTTTTTCTATCTTTTTATCTATCTGTTCTACTATCTGTTTGATTTCAGATGTACTGTCTTCCACATCAATAATTCTTTCTTCTGCCTGTTCAAATCTGCTGTTGTGATTCCAGTGTCTTTTTTTATTTCTTGGAATTTGCCATTCATCATCATATCCATTATCTTTTTATGTATGTTTACAATTTCTTCAGTATGCTCTCCCAGTGTCTGTTTAGTATTCTTAATCTCTTCCTTCACTTCATTAGGTTGGTCCATGATATTTGGTTGGACAGCTTTGATTAGTTCTTTGATGTTCTGCATCTATTCCTTGTTTTTAGTTTGTTCATTGGGCTGGTCCATGTCTTCCTGTTTCTCAGTATGTTTGTAATTTTTTTGTTGCCCTCTGGTCATCATTTATCTTGAAGGGTTTATGTAGTTGATTAGCTCCTCTCTCTGCTTTAGAGTTTTGCTTAGCTGCTGGCTTTGTGTGTGTGTTAAGTATTCTCTTTGACACTTTTTTCTTCTTGTTCTATTTCTTTGCTGTTTTCTATGTTCCCTTGAAGGAAAAAGATTAGGGCCAGAGAAATCGAAAGATGTAAGAAAAGAAAAAAGATAATAGAAATAATAATAAGAGTTAGAAGAGGGGCTGTATAAAACTTAGTAAAATGAATGTTTAACTCATGTAAGCAGTGTAGAGTAATAGGAATAAAAATTGGAGTACCTACAATGAAATGGGAAACCGAATAGAGAAAAAATATAAAAGGCCAGAATGATGAGAAGAGAGAGAACGAGAAAAGAATGGACAGAAAGAAAAAGTGAAGAAAAAAAATAGAAAACCAAATAGACAAGATATAAATCAAAACCAGTAGAGTTGAGGACTAATAAAAAAAGGTGGAACGTAAGCACCACAACAGAAAGCAGAAGATAGAAAGGTGAAGGAAGGAAATGAGATAGCATTGGCAGACAAAATCAGTATTCACAGAAAATGGGAAATCAAGGATGAGAAGGACTGAAAAGTAGAAACAAGCTAGCAGCACCTAATTTTAAAAGGGGGGAGGAAGAGGAAAGAAAAACAGGAAACAAAACAACAACAAAACAAAAAAACACACAAGCAAGCACTCAAACAAAGCTAAGGAAGAGCAGCGTTCCTTCTTGGGCCTTTGTGGAGCCTCTCAGGCTGCCTGTGTTCATCAATAAATTACCCTGCAGACTTCTCTCTGCAGGTTTTGAGGCAGGTTTTAGCGAGTAAACTATGTTAAAAAAATTTTTAAGTAACTTTTTCTTAAAAATAAGGAACCCAAAAGAAGCTAGTACAAAAATAATGTCTATGTTTCCCTGTCCTATGGTATCAGCTGGATGTTAGATATCCCTGTGGATCACCACTCTTAGAGGAGTCGAGAATCGAACCCAGGGACTGCATACATTCAAGGCAGAGATTCCTCCACTGAGCTATCCCTCCAACTGGGTCAGCCATCTCTTCAGAAAGCTCTTCAGTCACTTTCCTCTGGGCAGGTTTTACTCTCCTAGCGCAGCAGGATTCAGTAGGCTGTATGAGTAGACACCTGCCTCCCCTGTCCTGGTCAGATTGAGTTCCCTTATGAAATTCAATTGAGACCCTGATGACTGAGTACTCCCACACTGAGGTGATTTTTCAAGCCTCTTCTAGACTACCCCCTCTTCCCAGGGGACCTTAAATAGGCTCTTGAGAACTTATTAAGCACTTCCAACTGCCTGACTCCTATAGGGGAGTTGAAATTCTGATAGTCCTCAGCATGGAACTATTAAAATGGCTGACCCTGCCCTGTCTCAGGCCAAGCCTCTGTATCCCAGGGCAGTTAGGGAAATCAGACTTCCTCAGCAGATTCACCTCTCCCTTCAGCCTGGTGCCACTTTGAGTCAACTGGTACGCTCCCTGAAACTCTAAGGGATCCAGGCAACCAAACCCACAGAAAGGAAACCCTTCTCCACCCCTTGCCAGAAACCTCCCACTCTCAGAGAATGTTCCCTGTCGCTGGGTTGCCAGCAGGAGTCAGGGCTCACTCTAACTCTTTGTCCTGAGGGTGGGGCTTAGCCATCCATGGTTTCCACGGGGCTAAAACTCATGGTTTTATCTTGAGCAATCTATCTCCCTGTCCAGCTCCCTCTAGATCGATGCCCCAAAGGCTCCTGCTCCATGGGCTCCAAGAACAGCTCACTTGGGCTGGATCCTGTTCCCCAATCAGCTGTCTTTTTTTTTTTTTTTTACCGGGAGGTCCCGGGTATCGAACCCGGGTCCCTCCATATGGGAGACGGACGCCCAACCATTTGAGCCACATCCGTCCCCAATCAGCTGTCTTTTGCGAGAGAGATGGTGAGTGCCCACTGAAACTGACGCCATCTTGCCCCCGACTCCTCAGGAATGCAGTATTAACACACGAGATAACATGGATGAATCTTAAAGACCTTATATTGAAGCAAGCCAGGCACTGAAGGAAAAATATTACAAAACCTCACTGAAATGTATTAAGGAAATCGACCTGGCTCACAGAGCTAAAGTCTGGAAGATAGGTTTACAGGAGACAGAAAGGGAGAAGGTTGTGTGTCAATTCCCATACGGGCAAAATCTATGATAAGGTTGAAAGCTGTAGTTGTGTGGTGGATGGGCATAACAGTGGTGCAGAGATGCTATTGGGCTGGGCGGTGATGGTCTGTAAGGTGTGTATGGTGAGGAGTGTGGGTTAGACTGTCTGTGGAATTGAGGGGAGGGTTGGTGCAGGGAGCAGTTGAACTCTGGGGATTTGTGAGTATGTGGTTGAAACTACAATGTTGGGAATGTTCTTTTGGCAAATGTGGCAGGGCTCGGTTACTGGTTTAAGGTGTTGGATGTGGGAGGCACACTGGACAGATCATGCCTGGGGCAGGCTTCTAGGGAGTGTGTAGCATTCATCTTGTCATAGTGTGTTGTACCAGGGGGTGGAAATTCACATAATGAATGGGAAGCTATTAGACTCTCATCCTGGGGAGTACTGCTATGATCTCAAATAGAGGGGCAGGAGTCTCTCAAGAGCATAAGCAGTGCCTAATAAGGAAGGAGAGGCCAGTATGTCAAGCCCTCAATGTTTTTGCAAGTAACTATGAATCTGGTCCTTCAATGAGTTAATCTTGGTTACCGTGGGTCCTGAGAGGAGAGGGAGGGAGGAATAGAATAGATGGAACATGGGACATTTTTGGGGTGATGGAATTGTTCTACATGGTCTTGCAAGGATGGATTCAGACCATGTCAAACTTCATCAAAATATATAAAATTGTATGGTCCAAAATATAAACCACAATATAAATCACTGACTATGATTAGTAGCATCTTTTCAATATTTGTGTATCAATTGTAAAAAAAATGCACAATCCACATGGAAAATGTTATTAATAGGGGAAAGGGAAAAGGGAGAGGATGTTGGATATATGGAATCACCTATACTCTATATATGAGTTTTCTGTAACCTAAAGCTTCGTTGAAGGCAAAGTGAAAAAAATAAGACACTGGGTGAATAAATGGAAGCAAATGTCACTGTACATACAAGACAACAGATCTTACAGTGATGAAAGACATAATGGGAAAGTCTATTTTAATTTTGTATTTTTAATTTTTTTTATTATTTCAAACTTACATTTTTTTGTATTTTATTCATTATTTTTAAAACCGTCATTATTATATAATTTTCCTCTTAATTGTTTTTGGTTATTTTATTGGCTTCAATCTTTAAGAAGTCTTGGATCACAAAAGCATTACAACTGTGGCAGGGGAGGATCATTGCTGCAGGGTGTCAGAGTTGAGGGATGACTTGGAAGAGGTTCACTTGGGACATACCTATAAGGCATATAAATGTATTCAAGGGTTCACAGGGTATTGTCACAGTGGGTGGAGATCCACACAATAACCAAAGAAATATCAAATTCCCATCCTGGAGAGCTCTGCCACATTCTCTAAGGATCCCCTGAGTACAGGGACAGTGACTAATTAAGGAGGATGGACAATTGACAGGCCCGTGATTGTGATGACTGTACTTATGAACCTTTACTTTTGAAATTGAAACGTAGCATAGTATTATAGGGTGCCTAAGCATTACCTCCTGAGATCCTTCTTGTTGCTCAAATGTGGCCTTTCTATAAGCCAAAACTCAGCATGTAAATGCATTACCTTCCCCCAAGTGTGGGACATGACTCCTGGGGATAAGCCTCCCTGGCACTGAGGGATTATTACCAAGCACCAACTAGCCATGAAACTGGAAAAAGACATTGACCAAAAAGGGTAAAGGGTAAAGACAAATGAGTTTATATAACTAAGAGACTTCAAAGTGAGTCAGGAAGTCATTTCAGAGATTACACTTTTGCAAGTCTCAGCAGGAAATCATTGAATGCCAAAGTATATATTACTGTAAATAATGGGGCTCCCGAGGGCTCCGGAGACATCCAGACACTATAGGCAGGGCTGACAGCTCAGGAGTTTGGTACTCTACCAGTGGGCCCTACTTTGGAATTTCTGCTCCCCAGTGTGAGAGAGTTGGACTCAGTTGTGTTTTTCCCTACACATGGCTCTGCTGCCCCTCTATTTGAACCTACAGTTAATACTAGAGTTGATAGCTGTATGTCCAAGAGACTTAAATCTTTAGGCTGTCCATGTGCCAGTTAGACCCTGAATCTCAAAAGACTTGCCACACCTACTCTCCAGTTCATTAGACTCACCCAGGACAACTAACAAGGAGATGATGACCAACAAGCATCTCAAGGAACAGAGAGTCTACAACTGCAAGCAAGAAAGCTCCATGGATTCTAAGCCCTCTCTCAATTATAGTTGGAGTGTGTATCATCATCACGGAATCCTCAGGATTGGGGAATGGACGTTGGACTAGAGTAGACTTAGAGTTTTACTGTAGGCTTGTGATTCTAGCAATGGAAGAACTGTTGTCCTGGATGTGGAGGCAGTGGCCACTGGAGGTTTTGAGGGGAGAGAGAGGGAAAAATAGGTGTAATTTGGGGGCATTTTTAGGACTTGGGAATTGCCCTGAACGACATTGCAATGACAGATACAGGCCGTTGTATGCCTTGTAATAACTTGCAAAAAGATACAAGATAGAGTGTAAACTACAACGTAAACTATAATCATTGCTTAGTGGCAATGCTCTAAGATGTGTTTATCAATTACAGCAAATGTACCACACTAATATAGGATGTTGTTGTTGTGGGGAAATGTGGGAGGGCTAGGGAGTGGGGTATATTGGAATCCCCTATATGTTTTGTGTAATATTTATGTAATCTAAGTTTCAATAAAAAATAAAATTAAAAAGTATATTTAAAAAATCGCTTGACCATAGATGTGAGGGTTGTTTCTGAACAAGCAATTCTGTTCCATTGGTCTATGTGTCTATCTTTATGCCAGTACCATGCTGTTTTTTTTTTTTGTTTTTTTTTTTTTAAGATTTTATTTATTTATTCATTTATCCCCCCCTTGCTGCTTGTGCTCGCTGGGTCAGCTAACCACGTCGTGCGGGCAAGCTTGCCTTCACCAGGAGGCCCCGGGAATCGAACCTGGGGCCTCCCATATGGTAAACGGGAGCCCTACTGATTGAGCCACAGCCGCTTCCCTACCATGCTGTTTTTACCACTGTATCTATGTAATGTGATTTAAAGTTCAGAAATGAAAGTCCTCAAATTTCACTTAAAAAAAAAAAGATATTTCTGGTTATTCAGGGACCCTTATTCATCCAAATAAATTTGATAATGGTTGTAATGCATGAAGGTCGAGCCCTGGAATGCCAACCAATACTTTTGATATTCCAAAGACACTGGAAGGCTTTAAAGCCAGCAGCAGCGATGTCATTTATTTACTCACATGTCCCATGATGGACATCAGGAAGTGACTGCACCAAAGAGTGGGAAGACAAAGATTACATAGGGTTAGAAAGTACAAAGATGGGGCCTAGCTAACACATAGAGCAGCTTGAGGTTGCACATAGCCTATCGAATATTTAACAGTGAGTTCTTACCTGTGGGGAGCAGGTGGATCTTGTGGGATCTCAGAACAGTAAATCAAGGGTTTGAACAATTAACAATATTTTGTAGCAGACTGATTGTGCTTTTGGTGCCAGTCTATCCCCTGCTGAGGGGGAGTGGGCCATCAGCCCTTCCCCCCCCCCCAGCCCTTCTGCCTGCAGGTCAAGGAAAGGGCATTCCTTCTTTATACCCTACAGAGGGGGAAAGCAGGCATTTCATGTCCCTACACTCCACCCCAATGTCCCTTCCACCTTCCATTCTATGTGTAAATCTCCTGAGATACCACCTGAGCAGTTAGGGCATTAGAACATTGCATCTAGATTATACAACAACAGTATAAAAGACAACAGAATGATAGGGGTAACATATACACAACATTGAACATTGATGCTTGACAGTGAAATTCCATAATTTGGTGGGTAACTATTTCATATTACAGATTTCCATTTGTCATTTCATACAGACAGGTTCAGATTATGCTGGTCTAACAGTATACAAGCAAAAGTTTCATTAGTAGACAACAAAGTACCAGGTAGGGGGGCTTTATGAGGAGGTTTCTAATACAATATATTTGACTCTTTCCAAAATTTTTGAGCTTCCTTTAGTGATATTAAAAATCAGTTTAGGTACAAGAAGAGTTCACATAGACACACATAGAGTTTCAGTGGGAATAGGAGACTGGATTATTAACTGGTTTCATAACAATGATTTGGGTGACTACTATTTCCCAGGACTTAAGAGCCCCAAGCAGTGAAGCTGCATAGGCCAGCACCATGGCCAAATGACCTCATTTTTTCCCAGTTTGTATAGTTTGAGGCATACGCAACAACAAATTATTATTACGTCCCCTTTTGGGCTGTACGGTGGTTGGCAATTTAACTCATAACCTCAATGCCTGCATTGGTCCTGTTGTTAGCATTTTAACTGGAGCTGTGACCACAGCCCACAGTGCTGAATTTAAAACTTAGTTCATTGTTGTAAAGATCGCTTATTGCCTTTTATCTGTTTCATTAAAAGGCCATTCATTTTTTAAAATAAAAAGTCCAATCAATATCCTGGTCCATAGTCTAAGACTGCATGAGTTTACTGGTAAATGGAGTTCTTTGGTCACTGTTAATTTGAGGTGGCACCCCATATAGGGCACTTATATTTTCTAGGCAGCAAATCGGAGCTGGCTGTTTAATAGAGTCCTGTTGCAATATATGCAGCAGTAAAAGCATACCTTGTCCCTTCTGAGAGCAGGAGGGGACAGATATAATCCATTTGCTATTGTGCTACTGGAGTCTGTGCTCAGCCAATATGTCCCATCTGGTGAAGTAAGTGTCACAGTCATTGGAGTGAGCATGATGGACACACATGGGTGATGTCCACGAGCTGTTGATAAGTAACAGGCAGCTGGAAGTGCTGTCACAGGGTTCAGTAGCCATGATGTCCATTTTTCCTGTGGAGCCACTCTGCTGCTTCTCGGGTCTCAATGATATGGCTCTGGATCTTTGCAAGGGCATCTGCCTCAACAGTCCCAAGAGGGGTGTTAGAGGAGTGGGCAGGGACATGACAGTTACCTCCCACTGTTGGCAGACATCCCAGATGTCCTGCCACAGATCTCTCCCCCACAGAGGGCAGCTCATGACAGTCCATTTCTCCTATCTCATTTTTAGTATTTGCAATCCACCCCAGATAGTGATGGCTGTCTTCAGAGTGACTGGATACTATTGGGTTAAGCCCTTCACTTGCAACAGGGCTTGGTACGCTGCACATAGTTGCTTTTCTAAGGGGCTATATTTTACTTTGGCCCCTTCCTACAAAAACCCAACGGGTATTTGTTTAGAATATTGCCTCTGCCACTAACCCTACCCAAAGCCAATATTGGTGCTGGCCACATCCAATTCACAGGGTAAGTGAAGGTCTACCCTCCTTACTGTTTGAGCCTGTTTTATTGCCCTCTTACTTTTTTAAAAGTAGTCTGTTGGGGGGGGGTTCTCATTTCCATGTATAACCTTTCCTGATTAACACATAAAATAGTTTTAATATCTGAACTAAATGAGGGATGAAGGGTCTTCAGTACCCCAACAATCCCAGAAAGGCCATTAATTGTTTTGGAGTTTGTGGTGTGGGAAAACAGTATACTTTAAAAACACTTAAGAGTTTGACAGAGCAGCAAGGACCTTTTGCAGCTTGTCCCAATTGTTTGCCCATTCCAGGCTCTTAAGATAAGATACCTTTGTCTTTAATGCTTCTTTTAATTCTGAAAAAGAATCACTGGTTAACATAATATCATCAACATAACAAAATAGGGTTATAGCCACAGGTTTCTTCCACGCAGCCAGATTCTTTGCCCACAGGCCAGGACAGATGTTGTGGGCTTTGCACATAGCCTTGGGGAAGCACTGCAAAATCCACCTATGGCCTCTTTTATATGAAGGTGAATGCAGGCTGGCTTGACTTGCCTAAAGAGATACTAAAGAGAGCCTTAGCAAGTTCTAAAACAAAATGATAGTGACAATAACTGGATATTAATTTCTTGCTACAAACTAGCAATATTTGGGACTGCTGCATATAGCAGTGGTATTGCTTTAATTTATGATAATCTACAGTTATGCACCACTACTGGCAGCCTCAAGTGGCCATTCTCTTTCTGCAGCCATAGAGCTGCTTTTTTAGTGTAGGTGGGGCAAATCAGATGAATATGAGCCAAAGCATTTGCTTCTTGATTTCTGGGTGGAGACGTTGTTTCAATGACACATACCATTTGTTAAAATAATTAAACCATGATTAACATTATCTAATATTATGCTGAAACATTGTTAAATTTCCAGGAATTTTATACAATCTTTAAGTATTCATATGAACATTTTACTCATACAACTTTGGTTAACAGAGGCTTAAAAAATTCCTTTTAATTTTATAACAGTTTCTAAACATTTTTTATTCAACTTATATGAAATGAACTTGATTTTATTACTTTACTTTTCACTTTTACACCTTTACCATGATTATATTAATTAGCAGGTAGTTTACTTTAGCAGTACAGAAAAAACTACTCTCTCCATTATTTTATGAAAACCTAAGATTCCTAATGGAATAAAGATTATCTTCTCCCTACCACCACTTTAATATGCAGATTGAGGTGGTCTCTGACAGGTTTTCCTGTTACGAAGTTATTTTCTGTTACCAGCATCTATTCTGTTTCTATTTAATAATGGCTTCCTGGAATTTGCTGTTTAAATATTTTAGTTTAAACAATGCTTTTACAAACCTCTTATAACTATCCATAACCACATATACAATAATTACTTCATCTTAAGATAAATTTCACATTCACAAAACATATTCTCTTACTTAATGCTACCTTCTACAATACCTTCTACAATTTGCCATATGCATTCAAGTTTTGTCCTACATACTTCTATTCTGATTTTATGAAAACAGCCATCTTATTTTAGGACAAAATACACTCCCTTAAGTAAACTTATCAAATTTTAGTCAGCACTTCCACAAACCTTTTACTTCTTTCTATATCCATTTAAGTTTCACATCCTTCATTTTGTTCTGTGAAGAAAAAATAAACTAAACAATTTTTTTTATCGAAGAAGTTTGTAGTAATTTCATTAGTCAAAACTTAAAATTTTTATCATTTCAAAGATTTAACACATATAGTGTTAATTTATCTTATTAGTATCCATACTTATTTATTAATATAAGCACTTATTTAATATTTGGCCATTTGAATCGAGCTCTTTTGAGAATTTTAATTTGTTAATTTAGTATTACCATCCAGAGGCATCAAAATATACACTGAACAAACAGACAAGCAAAAAAAGAGTTAAGACACACCAACAGAAACATAAAGCTGATTAATTTGACCCATAATTCTTATTCCTTTGGTATGGCTATCTCCAAGCCCTCCATCATTTCATATCTCTGATTTTACTGCTTTTAAGATCTTGTCTGGAATCTATGTTGCCTGTAATATGCAAGCTCATTCTTGGAAACACTTTTATTAGTAATCAAAAACCAGTTAGGAATACTCGAGCAGTATAGATGCAGTTAAGCTCTAATTTAGCAGTTTAGACAGATAGATATTTAATACATATATTACTCTTCAGGAGTGCACTTAGGTTTGGCTTGAAGTTCAGAAGAAAGCTATTGATTTAAAATGGAAAATTCCCTTTAACACTTTGATAAAAACTCTGATCAAGATAAAATGTGACTAAAACTTAAAACATTGTCAAAGTAACATCCCATTCAAACTTTTCCATAGTTTACACAAGTATTATGAGCTTTCAATTTTGTACTATATTTTTAATTGCAGGCTTACAAAAATTGCTAACATTTCTCTCTCTCTCTCTCTATATATATATATATATTTTTTTTTTCTCTTACTTTCATAGAGTTGTCCAGTTCAAAATTTACTAAATTTTAGCAGCACTAATTTTATCAATGTGGATCTCCAGGCCCAATTAGAATTATCATGTAACAAAACAGAGAACATTAATGCTGTTAAGTTTTTTCTACTCTTCCAGTAGTTAATTTTATGAGCCCCCACTAGCCTACAGCCACACCATTCAGGCAGCAGGGGAGTTGCAGAGTTGCTGCCTGAATGTTTTCTTTATCTTAGTTAACTCTTTAGCAGAACATTTTCTTACAAGCATGGTTTCAATGACAAGTGACTTATTTAGCACTTCTGCTGTGCTAGATGTTGTATTTGTGATCTAGCCTTCCTGTGCACAAGCAGTTTAATATGATTTAAAGATTCTTCTATAGTTTCTAGATCTAAGTCACTATCTCCTCATCTAGTTGCTCAGAGAGACCTGTCACTAAGGCAGAGGTGGAAGTCTGCAAATTCCTTTCTAGCTGTAATTCTTCTTTCCCTTAACCAGAGCATATTGACAAGCCATTGTCTGCACCTGTTCTTGTGCTTCCTTTGATTTCTTAAATTCTCATTCTGATCTACTTGTATTAGTTGGAGATCCCGTTCCAACCTCATCTCCTCCTCCAGTCACCTTGCCCTTGCTTTGGCTGCTAAGGGCTTGTTAGTACTCTCACGCAAGGCAAGGAGGAAGGGTCGTGCAACAGCTGCAGCCACCACACCTTGCTCTTTCTTCTTAATAAAAGTTCCCTCTATTCTCTTCTTTAACTGCTCTAATACAGTGAGAGTGTATGGGGAATCCCCCAACTCCCTCATGAGTCCTCAATTATCTCTCAGCTGGGCAAGGTCATACTACATAGAATTGCACCCACCCCAGGATTTCCCCTGCAGACTCCCCTGTGTACTGTAGAGTATCCCCTACAGTATATGGAATGGCTGACATGTTTTCAACTGCCTTATCCCCAATGAGATTCTCTGGAATATCCTGCCAACTATGCCAATTGTAACACATGAAGGTCGAGCCTGGGAAGGCCAACCTATTACTTTTGATATTCCAAAGAAACCACATGTAAGGCTTTAAGGCCAGCAGTAGCCATGCCATTTATTTTCTCACATGTCCTGTGATGGCTGTCAGGCAGCGACTGCACCAAGCAGTGGGAAGACAATGACTATATAGGGCTAGACAGTGTAAAGAAGGGGGCTAGATAATACATAGAGCAGCTCCGGGGTGCACATAGCCTACTGAATAATTAACAATGAGTGCTTACCTATGGGAGGGATCTTGTGGGTTCCCAGAACAGTAAATCAAGAGTTTGAGCAATTAAAATTCTTTTGTAGCAGACTGATGTGCTCTTGGTGCCAGTCTCTCCCCTGCTGAGGGGGAATGGGCCATTGGCAGATGTGGCCCTCCCTCTCCCAGCCCTTCTGCCTGCAGGTCGAGGAAAGGGCATTCCTACTATATACCCTACAGAGGGGGAAGTGGGCCTTTCATTTCCCTACAATTATGTTTTCCATTTGTTTAAAAAATGCTGGTAGAAATTTTATCAGGTTTGCATTGAATCTGTATATCAATTTGGGTAGAATTGACATTTTAATGATATTTAGTCTTCCAGTCCATAAGCATGGAAATATTCTTCCAAATATTTTAGGTATTTTTTATTTCTTTTAGCAATGCATTGAAGTTTTCTGAATACAATTGTTTTACAACCCTGGTTAAGTTTATTCCTAAGTATCTGATTCTTTTAGTTGCTATTTTAAATGGAAATTTTTCCTGACTTTCTCCTCAGATTGTGCATTACTAGTGTCTAGAGACACTACTGCATTTTGCATATTGATCTTGTATCCTAAGACTCTAATGAAATTGTTTATTAGCTCTAGCTGCTTTGTTATAGATTTTTCAGGAATTTCTACCTGTAAGATCATATCATCTGCAAATAGTAAAAATTTTACTTCTTCCTTTCTGATTTGGATGCATTTTACTTCTTTTTCTTGTCAGATAGTGCTAGATAGAACCTCTAGAACTATACTGAACAACAGTGGTGACAGTGGGCATCCTTGTCTTGTCCCTGATCTTAAGAGGACAGCATTCTGTCTTTCAGCATTGAGTATAATGTTAGCTGTGGGTTTTTCATAAATGGCCTTTATCATGCTGAGAAAGTTTCCTTCACTTCCTATCTTTCGTAGTATTTTTTTCAAGAAAGGTTGCTGTATTTTGTCAAATGCCTTTTCTGTGTCAATTGATAAGATCATGTGATTTTTCTTCTTTATTTATTAATGTGCGTAACACTGATTGATTTTCTTATGTTGAACCACACTTGCATGGCTGGTATAAAACCCACTTGATCATGATGAATAATTATTTTAATATGTTGTTGGATTCAATTAGCAAGTATTTTGTTGAAGATTTTAGAATCCAAATTAATTAGGGAAATGGGAATGTAATTTTCTTTTTTCATGTCTTTACCTGGCTTTAGTATGATATTGGCTTCATAGAATGAGTGTGGTAGCATTCCTTCTTGTTCAATTTTTTGGAAGAGCTTGAGTAAGATTCATATTTAATCTTCTTTGAATGCTTGGTGGAACTCACATGTGAAACTATCTAGTCCTAGGCTTTTCATTTTGGAAAGTTGTTTGATGACTGTTCCAATTCTTTACTTGTGATTGGTTTTTTGAGGTCTTCTATTTCTTCTAGGGTCAGTGTAGGTTGTTCATACATTCATAGGAAATTTTCCATTTCATCTACATTGTCTAGTTTTATGGCATACAGTTGTTCATAGGATCCTCTTATTATCTCTTCTATTTTTGTGTGGTCAGTAATTATGTCCCCACTATCATTTTTTATTTTAGTTATTTGCATCTTCTCTCATTTTTCTTTGTAAGTCTAGCTAATTGTCTGTCAATTTTGTTAATCTTCTCAATGAAAGAAATGTTGGTTTTCTTAATTCTCTCTATTGTTTTTTTGTTCTCAATTTCATTTATTTCTGCTCTGATTTTTGTTATTCTATTCTTTCTACTTGCTTTGGGAATAGTTTTCTGTTCTTTTTCTAGTTCCTCCAGCTATGTAGTTAGTTCGTTTATTTTAGCTCTTTCTTCCTTTTTAATGTAAGCATTGGGGGCTATAAATTTCCTTCTCAGCACTGTCTTCACTGCATCCCATAGGTTCTGATATGTTGTGTTCTCATTTTTATTTGCCTCAAGATATTTATTGATTTCTCTCACAATTTCTTTTTAACCCAATGATTACTTAACAGTGTGTTGTTTAATCTCCATATATTTGTCAATTTTCCCTCTTTCTGCCTCTTGTTGTTTTCCAACTTTATTCCATTATGATCAGAGAAAGTGCCCTGTTTAATTTCCTTCTTGTTGAATTTATTGAAATCTGCTTTGTGACCCAGCATATGGTCTATCCTGGAGAAAAGTTCATGAGCACTTTAGAAGAATGTTTATCCTGCAGTTTTAGGGTGCAATATTCTGTATATGTCTATTAGGTTTAGTCAATTTATCATATTATTCAAGCTCTCTGTTTCTTTATTGAGCCTCTGTCCAGATGTTCTATCCAGTGCTAAGAGTGGTGTATTGAAGTCTCCTACTATTATTGTAGAGAGATGTATTTCTCCATTAGGTTTTGCCAGGGTTTGCCTCATGTATCTTGGGGCATCCTGGTTAGGTTCATATACACTTATGATTGTTATTTATACTGGAGGAATTGCCCCTTTTATTAATATATAATGTCTTGCCACCAACCATAGACCACAGTTAGTCCATTGAGGGTGGTGGGCCACACTTGTGGGAGATGTTTGTGTGGGATGTGGTGGGAGGTGGGCAACATGGGAATCCCAGTGGGTTCCGTGTAATATTTTGGGTATCTAAGCACCTCTTTTTTTTTTTTTTTTTTTTGGTGTGTGCTGATTTATTTTTATTTTTATTTTTTTTTTTTATTATGGGTAAAAATCAAAATTCTCACAATACATACAAACATTTGTAAAATGATATATAAATATATATGCATATATGTGTATTTGCTTACAAAAATGTTATTTTATATATATATATATATATACATATATTTTAAGAGGTGCTTAGATTACCTAAAATATTATACGGAACCCACTCGGATTCCCATGTTGCCCACCTCCCACACCTCCCACCACATCCAACACAAACATCTCCCATAGTGTGGCCCACCAACCTCAATGAACTTACACATCCTGGTGCCAACTGGCAGCACCTCTTAAAATATATTTATATATATACATAAATAACATTTTTGTAAGCAAATGCACATATATGAATATATATTTATATATCATTTTACAAATGTTGGTATGTATTGTGAAAATTTTGATTTTTACCCACAATAAAAAAACAAACAAACAAACAAACAAAAATATATATAATGTCTTTAATAACAGTTTTGCTTTAAAAGTCTATTTCATCCAATATAAGCATAGATACTCCAGCTTTTTTTTTTATACTGTATGCATGGAATCTCTTTTTCCAGCCTTTCACTTTCAATCTGTTTATATCCTTGGGTCTGAGGAGAGTCTTTTGTAAACAGCATATATATGGCTCATATTTTCTTATCCATTCTTCCAGTCTGTGCTTTTAAGTTGGGGATTTTAATCCTTTAAAATTCAATGCTATTACTGCAAAGGCACTTCTTATTTCACCCATTTTGACTTCTGGGTTTTACCTGTCATATTTTATTTTCACAACACATTTTACACTTTTAGTTACTTCTACTGATATACTCTTCATTTCCAGATTCTTTTCCAAGCTTCTCTCTCTTGTCTTTTTTTGTTTCAGGCTGTAGCTCTTCCTTTAGTATTTCCTGCAAAGTCAGCCTCTTGGTTACAAGCTTTCTTAGTTTCTGTTTATCTGTGAATATTCTAAACTTGCCCTCATTTTTGAAAGACAATCTTGCCAGGTATAAGATTTTTGGCTGGCAGTTTTTCTCTTGAAGTATCTTAAATATATCATACCACTGCCTACTTGGCTCCATGGTATCTGATGTAAAATTGGCACTTAAACTTATTGGTATCCCTTATATGTTATGCATTGCTTTTCTCTTGCTGCTCTCAGAATTCTCTCTTTGTCTTTGGCATTTGACATTCTAATTAGTGTGTGTCTTGGAGCTGGTTTATTTGGATTTTTCAAATGGGAATATGCTGTGCTTCTTGGACATGGATATCTATGTTCACCAATAAGGTTGGGAAATTTTCAGCCATTATTTCTTCAAATATTTCTTCTGCCACTTTTCCCTTCTCTTTTCCTTCTGGGACACCCACAATACATATGTTCACACATCTCCTGCTGTCATTTAGTTCCCTGAGGCCCTCTTCAATTTTTTCCATTCTTTTCTTCATGTTTTCTTTTGTATGTTCACTTTCAGAGGTCATGTCATCAAGCACACTGATGATTCCTTCTGCCTCCTCAAATCTTTCTTATATGCGTCCAGTGTATTTTTAATTTCATTTATTGTGACTTTCATTTTTGGAAGATCTATTTTTCTATTTATGCTTTCAAATTCTTTTTTTGTGCTCACCCAGTTTTTTCTCAATATCCTTAATCTCTTTAGCCATCTGAATTAGTCAGCCAAAGGGGTGCTGATGCAAAGTACAAGAAATCTGTTGGCTTTTATAAAGGGTACTTATTTGGGGTAAAAGCTTACAGTTACAAGGTCCTAAAGAGACCAACTCAAGGCTTCTTTCTCACCAAAGTCAGCTGCCATGTGTTGAAGCAAGATAGTGGGTAATCTCTGCCTGGTCTCTCCTCCCTTCTTCTTCTTAAGACTCTGTGGGCCCAGCTTCTTTTGATCTCAGCTGTAGGCTTGCATAGGATTCATCTCTCAGGGCTTCCTATATAAGTCTGGCATAGATCTCTTTTATTTCCAGGTTTTCTCAGCTGCTCAGCTGCTCAGCTACAAACTATCAGGTGAATGGCTCATCTCTCCCTGGAGCTTTAGCTGTTTGAGCCTTCTCCTATCTGTCACGTGGCAGGACTGAAATAACCAAGTTCTCTCTTATTCCATGTTCCTTCTTCAGTGAGTGTCCATTTATATCAGCTCACCAAGGGGGCAGGGACTCAATCTGATTCATGCCCTACTGATGTGGTCAAGTCAAAGCCCTAATCTTAACAGGTAATTTAATCAAGACATGTCAGCTGACTCTAATGCATTCAAAGGGTATCATACCCATAGGAATAGATTAGCTTGCAAACAATCTCTCTTTTTGGGATTCATAATCTCAAACTGTCACACTCCACACTCTGAATCACAAAAAGACATTACAATGCTCAAAAAACCTTAAGTGCTTTTGGTGATGAAGCTTCTCCCACCTTTCTCTTCTTCCAGAAGTAGGGAATGAGTTGCAGTAGTGTTCAATAATCCAAGTTGTGCAGGCCAAGACCATCTGTAGTTGCTTGAAGAGAGTGATGAAGCTTCATGTCCTTTCCTCCCTGCTTGTGGCATGGATTGAGCTGCAGGTGTGGGCAACAATGTATGACTTGTGTGTCCAAAATGATCACAATTGCCCCCCTTTCTCCTGCCATGGTAGGGGAATGGACCCTCTGGAGTGCCCAATAATCTAATCCATGTGGGCTGAATGCACCTGCAGTTGCCCTGAAACACTGAGGGATTACTTTCCCTTCTGCACTTTAGGGGGTGGGGATGGATCCACAGGGACCCAACGGTTCAGTCCATATAGGCCAAAGGTACCTGCCATTGCCCAGAGATGCTGAGGAAACACCAGCCCTCTCTTATCCTATTGGTTGGTGGGGGTGGATCAACAATTGCTCAACAGTTCAGTCCCTGTAAGGTGAACGTATCTGCTGTTGCCTGGAGAGCTTGAGGAAACACCAGCCCCTGCCTTTCCTATTAGGGGTTTGGGGTAGATCCACAGGTACCCCAAAGTCCTATCTGCACAGGCCAAAAGGGCCTGCCATTGCCCAGAAAGGCTGAGGAAACACCAGTCCCCTCCTATCATATTGTGGGTAGAGGTGGATCCACAGGTACCCACCATTCTAGTCTGTGCTGGCTGAAAGCACCTGCAGTTACCAGGAAAGGCTGGTGCAATTCCCCCCAGTTTCCTCCCTGCCAGAAGTGGGGCTGGAGCCTAGGCTATGGCTGCAGTCCTATCTGGGTATAAAGAAGCCAGTCCCTACCATCACTGTGATTTTCAATGAGCCTTGCTTCCCCTCATGCCACGGGTGGAGTTAAAATGTTGGCTGTTCTTAGGTCTATATTTTAGCCAGCTGAATTTACTAATCAGTAGCTGAAGTTGGTGTCCAACCATCACTTCCTCCTCAGTTTTTGGGAAATGGAAGTTCCAACTCCAGCCACAGAATAGATCCCAAGACAGCTTTCACTACCAGTGTTGGATGAGCACTGGCCTCCATAGCATGGAATGCTCTACTTACACAACTTCACTGCAGGTGGGCAGTCTCCTCCTTCCATTCTTTCAAGGATGTTTCAGGATGTTCTTCTGGTCTACTGTGCCCCTCAAACAGGTGCTATAGATAGCCCTGGGTGATTAGTAACTGCCCTGTAGGATAAGCTGACTCTTGAAGCTCCTCACTCAGCCACCATCTTGCCCCTCCCCTGAGTTAATTTTATAAGTTTGTGAGATAGGGATCCTATTTCATTCCTTTGAATATGTATATCCAGGTCTCCCAGGACCATTTGTTGAAGAGACTTCTCTGTTCCAGTGGAGTGGACTTAGAAGCCTTCTCAAAAATCTATTGACCTCAAAAAGCATTTTTTCTCCTTGCAGTTTCCTGGCGGAAAGATGGCAACCATTGGTGAATCTTTCCACAGAGGTGTCTCTTTGAACCTCCAGTTGCCCTTGATTCAGGTCTGGCAAGAGGCAAGATTCAAAGCAAGCTCTGCTGGCCAAATACAATGAAGAGTAAACACTCTCTTCTTTTGGAGTCTCTCATCAAGACACCTTGGATCAGATATGCATCTCATAAGTGAGTACTTGCCTTTATATTGATAACTTAAGTTGGCCAATTCTAAATACTTAGAATAAGTGGAACCACAAATCAAAGAAGAGCCATTAAACAAAACCACTAGACAAAAGAGTAAAATTGACAGTCAGAGTAAATTCACCAACATATTCAGATAGCTAGATATCAGCAAAAAAATTACAAGCCATATTAAGATGCAGGAAGACATGTCCCAGCCAAAGGAACAACCCCAAAATCCTGACAAAACACAGTACTTACGAAAACTGATCAATAATAATCACGCAAATTTCCTAAATCAATTCAAGGAGTTGAAGGAAAATATGACTAAAGTGATAAAAGATATTAAGAAGACACTGGGTGAGCATAAAGAAAAATTTGAAAGCCTCAAAAGAAAAGCATGGGAATGAAAGACACAACAGATGAGATTAAAAATACATTAGAGGCATATGTGGCAGTTTGGCATTGTTTATGAATTCCAAAAATAGATATTGGATTATATTTGTAAACTTGGTGTGATTAAATTATGATTATTGCTTTGACTCACTTCAGTAAGATGTTAAGTCCCTGTCCCCTTGGTGGGTGGGGGCTCACAGATAAAACTACATGGCAGAGCAGAGGAGTGAGTTGGAGCTTTGATGCTGGAGTCTTTGATGTTGGAGTTTTGAGCTGGAGCCCAGGAAGTAAGCACACAAAGGAGTAGAGCAGCTGAGCCTGGAGAGAATTGAGCCTTCCAGAGAGAGGAATCCAGGAAGCCGGAACTCTTGGCAGACATCAGCAGCCATCTTCCTCCAACACAGGGCAACAGACTTTGGTGAGGGAAGTAACTTATGCTTTATGACCTGGTAACTGTAAGCTTCCATCCCAAATAAATATCCTTTATAAAAGCCAACTGATTTCTGGTATGTTGCATTAGTACCCCTTTGGCTGACTAATACAGCATATAACTGGATTTGAAATGGCAGAAGAATGAATAAGTGAAATCAATGATGGAACATTGGAACTTGAAAAGGCAGGAAAACAGACAAGAAAGGAAAATATTGGACACGGTCTCAGGAAATAGAACGAAAACTTGAAATGCACAAATATATGTTTTATACCTGTGCCAAAAAAAAAGAGAAAATAAAAAAGTAAGAAAGCATATTTCAGGAAATAATGACTGGAAATTTCCCAACCCTTATGAAAGACATACGTATCAATAGCCAAGAAGGACAATGCACCCTAAAGAGTATATCAAAATAGACCACTGAAAGACACATACTATACAGAAAGACAAATGTCAGAGATAAAGAGAGCATTCTGAAAGTAGCAAGAGAAAAGCAATGCATCATATAGAAGGGAACCTCAATAAAACTAAGTACTGATCTCTCATCAGAAACCATGGAGGTGAGAAGAAAGTGGGATAATGTATTTAAGGTACTGAAAGAGAAAAACTGTCAGCCAAGAATTCTTTATCTAGCAAAACTGTCCTTCAAAAATGAGGGTGACTTCAAATTCTTCACAGATAAACAAAAACTGAGAGAGTATGTCACCAAAAGACTGGATTGACAAAAGATACTAAAGGGAGTGTTATAGCTTGAAAGGAAAAAATAAGTTTGATGGACTTGGAGAAGAGTGTCGAAATGAAGATTATTAGGAAGTGTAATTTAAAGGCTCAAAAGACAGACAATAGTAAGATATGAAAAAGGAAGGTCAAATAATAAAATGATGACATAAGTAATGCTTTTACAATAAAAACATTGAGTGATAATGGATTGAATTCAATAATCAAAAGATATAGATGGAATGGATAAAAAATATGAACCATCTATATGCTGTCTACAAGAGACTCACCTCAGATGTAAAGACACAACCAGATTAGAAGTGAAAGGTTGGAAAAAGATATTCCGTGTAAATAGTAACCAAAAAAGATTTTAAATAGCAATACTAATTTTGGATAAAACAGATTTTAAATGAAAAACTGATAGAAGAGATGAAGAAGTTCATTATATATTAAACTGATTTACAGATTCAATACAATACAATGAATAAAAATCTGAACAGCTTTTTATTTGCAGAAATGAAAAAAATCAATTATCAAATTAATTTGGAAAGGTACGGGGCCCTGAAGAGCCATAAATTTCTTTTAAAAACAAGAAGGAATTTGGGTTATTCTCACTTCCTGACTGTAAATAATAATACTCAGCTACAGTGGTAGAAACAGCATGGTGCTGGCATTAAGATAGACATATTGGCCAATGGAACCAAATCAAGAACTCAGAAATAGACAATCACATGTAAGGTCATGACTTTTGACAAGGCTGTCAAGCCCATCAAGCTGGGCCAAACAGTTTATTCAACAAATGGTGCTGGGAGAACTGGATATCTATAATCAAAAGAAAGAAAGAAAACCTCTATTTCAAATGTTACACAAAAATTAACTAAAAATGGATCAAGGACCTAAATATAGAAGAGACAACCATAAAACTCCCAGAAGAAAATATAGGGATACATCTTCAAGATACTCTGGTAAGAAGTAGACTCTGAAATTTTGCACCTAAAGAATGAACAACTAAAGAAAAAATAGCTAAATGGGATCTTCTCAAAATTAAACACTTCTGTTCTTCCAAAGACTTTGTCAAGAAAGAAAAAGGACAACTCCAATGACACAAAAATGCCCTGACATTGCAGTGACAGATACAGGCCATTGTATATTTTGTCATAACCTACAAAATTTTGTGGGACAGAGTTTAAACTATAATGTAAACTGTAGTCCATGGTTCATCAATTGTAAGAAATGTACCACATTAATGACGGATGTTGTTAATGTGGGAAAGTGTGGAAGGGGGAGGGAGTAGGGCATATGGGAATCCCTTATATTTTTTATGTAACATTTATGTAGTCTAAAGCTTCTTTAAAAATAATTTTAAAAAAGTAAAAAGGCAGCCTACTCAATGGGAGAAGATATTTGGAAACAATATATCTGATAAGGTTTTGATGCCGATATTTTATTAAGAGATCATACAACTCAAGAATAAAGAGACAAGCAATCCATTTTAAAAATGAACAAAAGACTTGAATAATCATTTTTCCAAATAAGAGCTACAAATGGGCAAAAAGCACATGAAAAAAAAAAGTTCAACATTACTAGCTATTGGGGAAATGCAGATCAAAATTACAATGAGAAAGATGGCAGGCAAGGCTCAACACTTTCACAAAAACAACAGAGAAAGGGCCAAAAGCCATCCAAGGGTCCTGTTTTGGGTATCAGGAGATCAGGACAGTGTTGCACAACTCCCAGGAGGGTGAGGGACAGAGAGAATAAGAACCTGAAAACAAACATGAGTTATCAGACCACAAGGGTGGCAGGGAAGGGTTCACATGCCCCATCCCCAAGACATTAAGTAGGGATAAAACCTCTGGCTCACTCCAGCCAACTGAGAGGGGAACAGATGTCTTCTTCCCATCAGCTGTTACAAGGGAAAAGGGAGGGTGAGTTGGGGATTTCTCTTCAGTGAATTGGGCCAGCAGAGCCTGCTTTGATTCTTGGCTCCAACCAGACTAGAAACACTGGAAAATAAAGATTGAAGGAAACACCTCCATTGAAAGGTTTGCCGACAGCATGATCTGCTGACTGGTCTGGAAATTGCATGGAGAAAACCTGATTTTAGGTCTCTCTTAAGCCTCCTGGGAGAAAACCTGTACCACATTAGTGAGTCCCTAGCCCAATTTTGATAATTTGAGCTGGGATTTTTTTTTATTATTTTTAAAGAAGCTTTAGAGTACATAAGTGTTAAATAAAAAATATAAGGGATTGTCATATATGATCAGGAAGCAGATGTGGCTTAAGCAGTTGGGCACCTGCCTCCCACATGGGAGGTCCCAGGTTTGGTTTCTGGTGCCTCCTAAAGAAGAGCAGTCAATGAGTAGACACAATGCATTATCAAAAATCCATTTGCCATAGAGGTGAGGGTCTAGTTCTGAACTCTTAATTCAACTCCAATGATCAATGTGTCTATCTTTTGTCAGTACCATGTTGTTTTGACCACTATTGTTTTATAATACACTTCAAGGTCAGGAATCACGAGTCATCTGGCTTTGCTCTTCTTTTTCAGGATGTTTTTGGCTATTTCGCTAAACATAAAAACCCAGACTATAAAACTCATAGAAGATAATGTTGGGAAACATCTACAAGACCTTGTAGTAGGTGAGAGTCTCTTAAACTTTGCACTCAAAGCACAAGCAACAAAAGAAAAAAATGATAAATGGGACATCCTTGAAATTAAACCTTTCTGAACCTCAAAGGACTTTGTGATCGTAAAAAGGTAGCCTACTCAATGGGAGAAAATATTTGGAAAGCACATATCTGACAAAGGCCTAATATATATGATATATAAAGAGAGCTTACGATTCAACAATAAAAAATAAATGACCCATTAAAACAAGGGCAAAAGACCTGAATAGACATTTTTCTAAAGAAGAAATGCAAATAATGAAAAGACACATGAAAAAAAAAAAGTCCAAACATCACTGGCTATTAGGGAAATGCAAATCAAAGCTACAATGAGATATCATTTCACACCTACTAGAACGGTCACTATAAACAAAAAAGAAAACTACAAGTGTTGGAGAGGTTGTGGAGAGAAAAGAACGATTATTCAATGTTGGTGTGAATGTAGAATGGTACAAACATGATGGAAATCTATTTGGTGGTTCCTAAGGAATTTAGATATAGATCTACCATGTGACCTAGCAACACCGTTACTAGATATATACCCAGAAGAACAAGAGCAGTGGTACGAACAGACATCTGCATACCAACGTTCATAGTGACATTATTCACAATTGCCAAAATGTGGAAACAACCCAGGTGTCCATCAACTTACAAATAGATAAACAAACTGTGGTGTATGCACATGATGGAATATTATTCAGCTGTAAGAAGAAATGAAGTCGTGAAGTATATGACAACGTGGATGAACCTGGAGGACATTATGTTTAGTGAATCAAGCCAGGCACAAAATGACAAATATTGTAATGTCTCACTAATGGCTTGTATCTGTCATTGCAAAATCATGCAGAACAATTCCAATGCCCTAAAAAAAGCCCTATGTTCCACCTATAATCCCCGCCCTCAGAACCTCTGGTAACCATTATCTTTATATCAATATTACAAGTTCTTCCATTACTACAATAATAATAAGTCTACTTTGGTCCATGGTTGCATTTCCCTCTTACATTTTTTCACTCCTCAATCTTGAGGATTTTGGGATGGTGATGCCCACTCTGCTTCAAATTAACAGGGGGTTTAGTCTTATAGGGCAGATGGAAAGAACTATTTTACTTGCAGTTCTAGATTCTTTGCTTTTTGAGATGGGGGATGTTCATCATCATCATTTTGTTACTTGTCCTGGGCAACTCTGCTGAACTTGAGAGTAGGTGTTGGCTGCAATTCTGCTGAAATTCAGGATTCAACGGGCATATAAACTGACCTAATATTTAAGTCTCTGTGACATATATTTAAGGGCATAGTGATAATTATTGGTTCAAATAAAAGAGGTACGGTGGGGCAGCAACTCCTACTCTACAGCTCATTGGACTCACCCAGGACAACTGGAAAGAACACTTAACTCAAATTTTGCTCTTCAAAAAAAAAAAAAAAAAACTGGTAAGGAAGAAATGCTCCCTCATTCATTCTACAAGGACAACATCACCCTCACAGCAAAGGCAGATAAAGACACAACAACAACAAAAAAGAAAACTACAGACCAATATCACTTATGAATATAGGTGCAAATATTCTCAACAAAAAACTAGCAAATTGACTCTAACAGCATATTAAAAGAATTATACACCATGATCAATTGGAATTTATCCCTGGTATGCAAAGTTGGTTCCACATAAGAAAATAATTTAATGCAATACACCAAATTAACAGAATGAAGAATAAGAGCACATGATCATCTCAATTGATGCACAAAAGGCATTTGACAAAATCAAGCACATCTTGATAAAAACACTTAGAACACTAGGAATGGAAGGAAACTTCCTCAACATGATAAAGGGCATATATAAAAAGCCCACAACTAAAATCCTATTTAATGGTAAAAGACAGAAAGCTTTCCCTCTAAGATTAGGAACAAGATAAGATTCACATTGAACCACTATTATTTAGCATTGTATGGAAGTACTTGACAGAGCAATTAGTCAAGAAAACAGAAATAAAACATATACAAATTGGAAAGGAAAAAGTAAAACTTTCCATATTTGCAGATGATATGATGCTATATACAAAAAAAGTCCTGAAAATTTCACAACAAAGCTCTTAGAGTAAATGAATGAATTCTGCAAAGTAGTGTGGTACAAGATGAACACCAAAAAGATCAGTAGTGTTTTTATACTCAAGCAATGAACAATCAGAAGCAGAAATGAAGAAAAAAATTTATTCACAATGGCACCTAAAAGAATCAAATATATAGGAATATATCTAACCAAGGATGTAAAGGACTTGTACACAGAAATCTAGTAAACATTGCTAAAAGGAATCAAAGGAGATCTAAATAAATGGAAGGACATTTCTTTATCATGGACTAGAAGACTACCTATCATTAACATGTAAATCCTACTCAAAACAATTTATAGGTTTAATGCAATCCCATCAAAATCCAAACAACCTTCCTGCCAGAAATGGAAAAGTTAATCATCAAATTTATATGGAAGGGTAAGGGGCCCTGAATAACTAAAGCCTATTTGAAAAAGAATAATGAATTTGGAGGACTCAGGCTTTCTGATTAAAATGTATTACAAATCCACCATTATCAAAACAGCATGGTACTGGCACAAGGGAAGACATATAGCCCAATGGAATTGAATTTAGAGGTCAGAAATCAAGCCTCACATTTATGGCCCACCGATTTCTTTCTTTTTTTTTTTTTTTTTTTTTTACCGGGAGGTACCGGAGATCGAACCCCGGTCTCTCCATATGGTAGACGGACGCCGAACCTCTTGAGCCACATCCGTTTCCCGAGGGCCCACCGATTTCTAACAAGGGAGTAAAGACCACTCAATTAGGAAAGAATAGTCTCTTCAACAAATGATTGGGAAAAGCTGGATCTCCATTTGCAAAAAAAAAAGGAGGATCCCTACCTCCCAACAGATATCAACTCAAAACGGATGAAAAGACATAAATGTAAGAGCGAGAGAGAAGTGGATGTGGCTGAAGCGATTGGGCTCCCACCTACCACATGGAAGGTCCAGGGTTCAGTTCCCAGTGTCTCTTAAAAATGACAGTGAGCTGGCACAATGGGCAGGCATGGCAAGCTGACAGAACAAGATGATGCAACAAGAGACACAAGAGGAAAAGCATAACAAGAGACACAACAAAAGCAAGGAACAGAGGTGGCTTAAGCGATTAAGTGCCTCCCTCCCACATCGGAGGTTCAGGGTTCAGTTCCTGGTGACTCCTAAAGAAACAAAGACGATGAACAGACACAGCAAGTGCAAACAATGAGGGGGTGAGGAGAGATAAATAAACACAATTTAAAAATCTTTAATAAAAAGAGTGAAAGTTATTTATCAAACTCCTGGAAGAAAACGTAGGGAAGCATCTCCAGGACATTGTGTTATGTAATTGTTTCTTAGACTTTATACCCAACGCACAAGTAACAAAAGAAAAACTAGACTAAATGGCACCTCATCAAAATTAAAATCTGTGTGCCACAAAGGACTATACCATGGAAGTAAAAAAACAATGTACACATTGGTAGAAAATATTTGAAAACCATATATCCGATAAAGAATTAATATCCAGAATATATAAAGAAATACTTCAACCTAAGAACAAAAAGACAAACAACTCAATTTGAAAAATGGGCAAGAGATTTGAATAGACATCTCTCCAAAGAAGATACACAAATGGCCAGAAAGCACATGAAAAGATGCTCAGCATCATTAGCATCAGGGAGATGCACATCACAACTACAATGATATACTATTTCACACCCATTAGAATGGCTGCTACTAAAAAAAAAATTTAACAAGTGTTGGAGAGGATTTGGAGAAATAGGAGCACTCATTCATTGCTGGTGGCAAAGTAAAATGGTGCAGCTGCTGAGGAAGACAGTTTGTCAGTTCCTCAAAAAGTTAAGTATGGAATTATCATATGACCTGGCAATCCCACTACTTGGTATGTGACCCAAAGATTTGAAAGCAGGGACTCAAATAGATATTTGCATACCGATGTTCATAGCTGCATTATCCACAATTGCCAAAAGACGGAAACAACCCAAGTGTCTATCATCCCATGAATGGATAAAGAAAACGTGATACATACATACAATGGCTGAATACAATATTCAGCCTTGGAAATGAATGAAGTCCTGATACATGCGACAACATGGATGAACCTTAAAAACATCGTGAATGAAATAAGGCACAAAAGGACATATATTGTATGATCGCACTGATTTGAAACAATTATAATAAACCATTTCGCTAAGTCAGAATCTAGAATATAGGTTACCAGGGGATGGGTTGGAGATAAGGAATCGGAATTTAAGGCTTAAAATGTACAGGGTTCCTATTTGGAATGATAGTAATGTTTTGGTAATGGATGGTGGTGATGATAGCACAACATTGCGAATGTAATTAACAACACTGTAATATATATCTGAATGTGATTAAAGGGGAAAAGATTGCATATGTGGTGACAGAATAAAAAATTTAAAAATATCCATGGAACGACACTACTCAAACAGTGAACCCTAAGCTACACCATGGATGATTATAAATTGTTATAACAGTACAATTATAAAAATGTTATAGCATAAATTGTAACAAAAATTCCACACCAATATAAGGTCTTAAGGTGGTATATAGGAATCTTGTATTTTATGAATTATTGTTCTGAAAACACACAACTTCTAAAATAAAGAAAAAAAAATAGTACAGGTGAACAGGGTGACTGGATTCCTCCTATTTGATTTGGACCATCATTTTAACTACTTTTGCCAATATTCTTCAATTCCTTTTCCTGATGTCCTGCTGCTGAACCTGTCTGGCAAAATACCAATACTAGATCATTCCAGGCTTCTGTCTTCTCTACCTGGATACCCAGGCTACAGAGCACTGTTGGCACCACTAGATAAAAATGGTCCTCAGTATCAGAACCACCAGGAAGTCTTTTCCCTAGTCAGCTCCTTCAGCCATTCTCTTCATTAGCTATTCCAGTCTTTCACCACTTCAAATACCAGTTTTCACAGGGTGAAACTTCCTGGCCCTTGCCCTTAGCCTTCTCCCATAAATTTCTTGCAATTGGCTTCCCCTTCCTCACTTCTTATCCACTCCTCAGTCTACTGTAGTTAAATTCCACTCCCTTCACTCCACTAAAATTGAAACTGCACCCATTGTTTATAACTTACTAGTTGCTAAATCCAGTGGGTACTTTTAAACCTTTATCTTCTGTGAACTTTTACAGCATTTTACACTGATGACCCTTCCCTTCTTGAATATCTCTGCTCCCTTGGCTTCTGTGACATCACTATCTTCCTGATTTTGCTCATATCTCTATAGAAAAGTCTGTTCAGTCTTCTTTAGGTGCTTCTCTTCCATCTAGTCCATAATTGTTCATACCTCCTAGGTCTCTATCCTTGGGCCTCTGGTCATCTCAAGTTTTATACTCTTTTGAATAATCTCACTGTGATTACGGTTTCAACTACAATCTCTCTGAAAGTATGCCTAAAACTGTCTCCAGCTCAGATATCCAACTGCTTACCAAACAGCTCTGTTTGGAAGTTTCAAAAACACCCCAAATTTGATATGTCTTAAACTGAACTCATTATCTGCCTCCCTACCTTCTCCTTCTCCTCTATGCCTTGTTACAGTAAATTGCACTCTTATCCATCTATTAATGCAAGCCCCAAACCTAAGGGACTTCTTATAGCCTATGAACTCCCCCATCCTCACATGCAGTCAGTCACCTTGTCCCCTCAGTTCTACTTCTTGAATGTGTCTCCTTTTCTTCCCAACATCTACCGAATTATTTCATAACTTCATTTTTTAAAACCTACCTGGATTTGGATCTCTACCTTTTTTATCAGATTTACCTTTCTAAAACACAAATTTTACCATATCACTCTTTTACTTAAATTCCTTCTATGGTTCTCCATCACCTTCAGGATAAAGTCAAGCTCCATAGCTCCATAGCAAGGCATACTAAGGTCTTTCATAATCTGGCTCCTGCCTAACTGCCTAGCTTCATCTCTTGCTACTCTTTGTTGTAATTCAACGTGGAGGTAGACGGTGCTGGGAATGATCCAAAGAAAGATTGGGATTAGGGGACCTCACTCCATGTGGAATGCAGGTAAATTTATTAAGGCCAAAGCTGCTTTTTATACTATAAAGCTGATAACAAAAGTAGGGAGTCCTTCACTAGTTTCTCAGCTTGGTGCATGAGAGCGCTACCTGTTTGTGAGTTCCCAGACAATCTTTCTTGGGAATTCAGACAATAACATCTGTGTGGTGAGTTCACTCTACTCTGCCTCCTCCCACTGATAGCTGCAGCATGCAGTGTCCTTGGAGACATTTACTAATGTTTCTTTTCCAGCAAGCATGCTTTTTAGATGCTTAACCTTTTATGCTCTGACTCTCAGCACCTTCTCCAACAATTCCCCCTTTTTTGTTTTTTGTCCAGGGTGACTATGCCTGTCTTAGGTTGCCCTCCTCTGAAGGTCTTACCTATCTCTGGCCACCAGCCAAGCTGCCATGGACAGGGGTTCGAGAGTCAAGGGTTTTAAGCAGAATCAAGTTATTGGCATGGCTGGTCTTTTCAGCCCTATTAATGTGGGACAGCAGGGCCTTGTGAATGCCTCCCAATACAGTTAAGAGTAGCAGAGCACCAATGATCACCACACTGAAGTTAGCAAGTACAGAGGTTGATTTCCACCAATGTAAGGGGTTTATTTTATTCAATTGATCTGTCACTGATTGCCAAAATTCACTACCTGGAAGCATAATGAGTTGATTCTGAGACATGTTCAAAATGTTTTTTTGCAAATCTGTAATTTCTATAGATAAATTTGTGTGATGTCCTATTAAATGATTTTTTATTTTTTCCCATTCATAATGGGAGTCATTGTATGGGAGAGGAGTGATACAGAAAGCACTTTCATTCCAATCACACTTCAAACCTTGTTTTAAATTTAGATTATATACTTGATCTCCCATTTGTGTAACAGCCATCTCTAAGTCATTAAGCCTATTATTAATTTGCTCATCTATATATGCTTGACTATGCTATAGCTCACTAGCATTATGATGCCAATTCTTAACATATTGTTGTGTTTGAACATTTTCATGCAGAGCAGTTCCTGCTACAGCAGCAGCTGTAATAATACCTATAAGCCCTAATACAGCAGCAATAATTAATCCAATCAAACGTTTGGTTCTTTTCAAATAATGATCTAGAAAGTGCCAAAGGATTTGGCTTTCAGGGGAAGACTGCCAGCAGCGACTCAGGTGAACCAGAAGCCATATTCCACGACGCCGTCGTCCTATTAGAACCACAGTAGAACTTTCCTGTAAACAGACTTTGATATACAAGTGTAAAGGGAGCAATTGCTGCAGAAAAACCATGTTTGATTAATGCTCACTGTTCCTATTATAAAAACAATGGGATCCTATACACATACTTTAAGAAATTAAGTGGATTTTTTTTAAAACTGGTAATATTAGTTTTACTGCCTTGCCATCCAAAAATTGGGCTAGTTCCCAAAAATAATTTCCACAAATAATTTTTAGTTTTGTTAAGTTCAGTGTCCCATAGTTATGGGATAAATCTTCCCTGATGAGTCCAATTTAGTGACGTATTTATACTTTTGACGTCCTCAAAATTCCAAAAATAATGATAGCTTTCATTAGTTGTTTTTGTTGAATTACTAATTTTTCAACTTATGGTTGTGTTTACATTAGTTTCAGTATCCCTATAAAGGCCCGATTCTTTACAATTCTATAGGAATTATTAAAGAGCACAACCTCAGATGAAACATGGCATGTATGCCAATTATCACTTTGTACTATGATTTTGGTGCTGTATACATGGATCGGAGGATCCTATGCAGATAGGTCATTCAAGAAAAGGCAAGGTTAAATTTTCAAAAAATTTCCTTTCCTCATCAGGTTTTAGAGGAAGACAAGAATCAATGGGCCCAGGAAAATGAAAAGACTAATTAATATAAACAGGGTAGGATTTGTCCCCCCAAGTCAACAATTCTAAAAGAGGTGAATTAATAATATAAGCCCAATATGTATAATTATGTAAAGGTGCACTACTTACTACTGTGGTTGTTAAGGTAAGCATAGCAAAAAATAACTGTGTTAGAGTGACATTCTGCCTTTTAGAAGTTACCATCTTTTCTGCATCTTGTGTCAGCTTCTTCAGCTTATTCATGTCTAGGTTTCAGATGTCTGGATGGGACCCAAAGCTGGTCTCCTTTATCTGTAATGATAAGAGCAAATCCTCGACCCTATATCCTAACTTAACTTCTGCATTTTCCCATTGATTATTATCTTTATGCTTTCAATAAACTAGTTGTCTAATATTTGTTTCTGTATTTTTGCCTGATTTTTGCCAGAAATGCTCTGCTACTGATATTATGATTCTGACCTTTGGCTTAAAAAAATTATTGTAAATAATGCTTGATATAATTGTTCTCGCACCTCACCATTTCCCCCTTTTTTTGTTTTTGTAGCATTTATAAATAGAGGTTTAACTGTTAATTTTTTATGATAAGTATACATACATTTACATGCTTACTAAATCAGGGGATACACTGAGATACTTGGTTTATTTTTGGCTAGAGTCTTGGATAGATACAAGATAAAAGTTAATATATATTTAGTTTAATAAGCTTATATTGACAATTAGGGTGAAAAACATAAATAATGTAATCAATGAAAAGATTAAGTTAATATTGGCCAAGATGGCGTTAGTGTAGGAGGGCACACACTGCAAGCTCCCAGAGCAAGGCAGATTGTGGACGGGGTCCTACCCGGGGGTCTGTACTGTGCACGCGTGGAGTGAGAAGCTTGGGACATCTATTTGCGTGGATCGGCGGCGTGGACCGAACAGAGGAGATTCGTGAGTTTTGAGGCTGCTGGTGGAGGTTGGCAGGGGCGGCTGAGCCCCGCGGTTAGGGAAAAAAAAAAAAATCAAATAAAACGGCCATTTGGAGCCTCGGGCGGGGAGAAAAAGTTTTATTTTCTGGGGATCTGGCTGCCTGGCACCCCTTGGACCTTGTGTGAACAGAACAAACGAGCTAATCAGCACCCGGTGAACCGGAGCGGGGAATTGGTCGGGAAACGCAGCTGATTTCCCTAGCCACCCAGGGATAAGACCCGGGCCGCTGCGGAGCCAGGAAGAAAGGACACTTCCCAAAAAAGGGAGGGTTCTGTTGGAAGACAGGGAAGGGTATTTTATACTTTTAGACATCGATCTGGCTGCCTGCACCGTCCTGAAGCAGATAAGCCAACCTGAAGCAGCATTAGGCTGAGAGCAGACGTGAATCTGCACTCAAACTGATTTACTGAGCAGCCCGGTGACGCTCCAGCTGGGCTCCAGAAGGGGCGGAATCCGCCCTCTTTAGCACTCCTCACTGACTAACATCAGAGCTTCAGCTAACCTGGGGAGTCCGGAAAGTGGGACGTGCTTGATTAATTTCCATGGGCCCAGCTAGGGTCCCTTCCGTAAGGGGGTTGGTCTAGAGGAGGAATTACTTTGGGTCCTGCATTTGGCTAAAAAAATAAAAATTAAAAAAAAAAAAAGTGAGGTCACCTCAACAAGTGAAAAATAAATTCTTTTAAATTTAGTTTAATAGCTAAAAGCTGCTTCAGGACCTGCATATAGAACCCTGTGGGGAAATTGATTGATAAACACAAGTAGGCAGGAAGGATCCACGTGGACCCTAGGGGAATCATTGACCCCCCTTAGCTCTGTTTGACTGCTTGCCTGTGTGGATCTTTGGTTTCTCTCTGTTACTTTCTGGTCTACTGCTATTATTTCCTCTTTACTCCCCCCTTCCTTTTTCCTTCTATTTTTTTTTTTTTAAATAGGTGCTGCCAGCAGGTCGCTTCTTTGCTGGGCTTCTTATTCAGTAATTTCCCACTCGCTGTATATATTGATTCTGTATTACAAACTATCGATTATCCATCCTGCATCTTTCTGCCTTCTGTTTTCTGTTGTGGCTCTTAGAGACAACATTTTTTTCATAGGCCCACAATTTAAGGGTGTCAATTTCTATTCCATCTCTTTTGTTTTATTCTTCTTCTTTATTTTTTTTTAATTAGTATTAACTTTTTCCTTTCAGACCTTTCTTTACTATTTCTCTCCCTCCTCATAATTCTAGCCTTCTAAATCACTATATATATATTCATCCATTTCTTTTCCCAGTCCATTGTAGGAACTCCATATTTTTTCCTAGTACTCTACACTGCCTACACAAGTTAAATATTCATCTCATTAAGTCTCATTTTGCCCCTCTTCTAACTTTTATCAATATTTCTATTATCCTTCTGCTTTCCTTACATCTTTTGATTCCTCTGGCCCTAACCTTTTGCCTTCAAGGGAACATAGAAAGAAGCAAGGAAATAAAATAAGAAGAAAAACTGCCAAAGAGAAAACTTAACTCACACGCAGAACCAACAGCTAAATAAAATTCTAGAGCATAGAGAAAAGCTAATCAACTGAACAAACCCATCAAGATAATATGATGACGAGAGGGCAACAGAAAAATACAAATGACTCTGAGAAACTGGAAAACATGGACCAGTCCAATGCACAAAATAAAAACCAGGAAGCAATGCAGTACATTGAACAACTAATCAAAGTTATCCAAACAAATATCATGGACCAACTTAAAGAACTGAAGGTAAAGATTAAGGATATAAAGAAGACACTGGGAGAACATGCTGAAGAAATAGCTAACACACCTAAAAAGGTAATGGATATGATGGCCAACAAAGGCACAAGTCAAGAAATGAAAAAGACGCTGGACTCACATGGCAGCAGATTTGAACAGGCAGAGGAAAGAATTAGTGATATGGAAGACAATACAGTTGAAATCAAAGAGATTGTAGAAAAGATAGACAAAAAGATAGAAAAAATCCAGCATGGTCTCAGGGAATTAACCGATAATGCAAGGTGCACAAGCATACGCATTAGGGCATCCCAGAAGGAGAAGAGAAGAGAAAGGGAACAGAAGGAGTGTTGAAAGAAGTTATGGCTGAAAACTTCCCAACTCTATTGAGAGAGATGGATGTGCAGATCCAGGAAGCACAGCACACCACAAATACTATAAATCCCAAAAGGCCAACTCCAAGACATATACTTGTCAAATTGTCCAATGCTCAAGACAAAGAGAAAATACTCAAGGCAGCAAGAGAAAAGAGAACCATCACATACAAGGGAAGCACAATAAGATTAAGTGGTGATTTCTCAGCTGAAACCATGGAGGCAAGAAGACAGTGGTATGACATAGTCAAAACACTAAAAGAAAAAAAACTTCCAGCCACCAATTCTCTATCCAGCAAAATTGGCATTCAAAAATGGTGGAGAGTTCAAAATATTCACAGATAAAGAGCAATTAAGAGAGTATGTCAAGAAGAAACCAGAACTTCAAGAAATACTAAAGGAATCTCTACAAGTTGAAAGGAAAAAACAAAGGAGAGAGAGTTGGAGGAGAGTTTAAAAACAACTGAAAACTCAAAAAGAGAAACAAAACAACATATGACATACATTAACCCAAAGAAAAAATGACTGAAGTAAGAAATTCGTTACGAGTAATAACACTGAATGTTAATGGATTAAATTCACCAATCAAAAGACACAGATTGGCAGAATGGATAAGAAAATATGATCCATCTATATGCTGTCTACAAGAAACCCACCTTCGGCCCAGGGATTCAAGGAGGCTGAAAGTGAATGGCTGGAAAACGATTTTACAAGCTAACAATAGCCAAAAAAGGGCAGGAGTAGCTATTCTAATATCAGACAAAATAGACTTTAAATGCAAAACTACTGTAAGACACAAAGATGGACACTACATATTAGTAAAAGGAGTAATCTCTCAAGAAGAGAGAACAATCATCAACATTTATGCACCTAATCGAGGTGCCTCAAAATACGTGCAGCAAACTCTGGAAAAGCTAAGAAGAGAAATAAATTCCTCTACAATTATAGCAGGGGACTTCAACACACCACTATCATCATTAGACAGAACATCTGGGCAGAGAATCAATAAAGAAACTAAGGCACTCAACAATACATTAGAAGATTTGGACTTAATAGACATATACAGAACACTACACCCAAATACAGCGGGATTTACATTCTTCTCCAGTGCACATGGAACATACTCCAAAATAGACCACATGCTAGGCCACAAAACAACACTAAATGAATTCAGAAATATTGAGATTATAAAAAGTAATTTCTCTGACCACAACGGAATGAAGTTGGAAATCAATAAGGGCCAGAGAAACAGGTTAGGCACAAGGATATGGAAGTTAAACAACACACTCTTAGACAAACAGTTGGTCAAAGAGGAAATTTCAAAAGAAATCAGTAACTACCTTGAAACTAATGAAAACAGCAACACAACATATCAAAACCTATGGGATGCAGCGAAAGCAGTCCTGAGAGGGAAGTTCATAGCCATAAATTCATATATAAAAAAAGAAGAAAGAGCTAAAATTGAAGACCTAACTGCACACTTGGAGGAATTGGAAAAACAACAACAAACTAAACCTAAAAGAAGTAGAAAGCAGGAAATAACAAAGATTAGAGCAGAACTAAATGAAATAGAGAAGAAGAAAGCACTGGAAACAATAAACAAAACCAAAAGCTGGTTCTTCGAGAATATCAACAAAATTAACAAACCCTTACACAGACTAACAAAGAAAAAGAGAGAACAGATGAAAATACATAAAATAAGGAATGAGCAAGGTGATATCACTACTGACCCCACAGAAATAAAGAGTATCATAAGAGGATACTTTGAAAAATTATATGCCAACAGGAATGACAATTTAGAGGAAATGGACAAGTTCCTAGAAACCCACAAACAGCCGACATTCATGAAAGAAGAAATAGATGAACTCAACAGCCCAATTAAAAGTAAAGAGATAGACTCAGTCATTAAAAACCTCCCAACTAAGAAGAGTCCAGGACCAGATGGCTTCACAGCTGAATTCTACCAAACATTCCAGAAAGAGTTAACACCAATTCTACTTAAGCTCTTCCAAAAAATAGAAGTAGAAGGAATATTGCCTAACTCATTCTATGATGCCAACATTACCCTAATACCAAAACCAAAAAAAGATACCACAAGAAAGGAAAATTACAGACCAATTTCTCTAATGAACCTAGATGCAAAAATCCTTAACAAAATACTTGCTAATCGCATTCAACAACATATCAAAAGGATTATACACCATAACCAATTGGGTTTCATCCCAGGTATGCAAGGATATTTCAATATAAGAAAATCAATCAATGTAATACACCACATAAACAAACTGAAAGAAAAAAACCACATGATCATCTCTATAGATGCAGAAAAAGCATTCGACAAAATACAACACTCTTTCCTCATAAAAACACTACAAAAGATAGGAATAGATGGAAACTTTCTGAAAATGATAAAGGTATATATGAAAAACCCAAAGCTAACATCATTTTCAATGGTGAAATCCTAAAAGCCTTCCCTCTGAGATCGGGAACAAGACAAGGATGCCCACTATAACCACTCCTATTTAACATTGTCTTAGAAGTACTTGCACGAGCACTGAGACAAGAAAAGGACATAAAAGGCATCCAGATTGGAAAAGAAGAAGTAAAAATTTCATTATTTGCAGATGACATGATCCTATACATAGAAAGCCCTGAGAAATCGACAACAAGGCTTC